>VWZY01000826.1:48451-91986 GCA_013399075.1 Chloroceryle aenea
CCGCCGCGCGTCAATCACGGGGGGCCCGCCCTTCCCATTGAGCAAGCGCGGCAGGGCACTGTCTGCCCCCTGGCGGCCGGGAGGACCTCGTTGCGGTGAGGGCTCCGCTCCCCTTGGAGCAGCCCCGAGAGGGGACCCGCTTTGGTTCCGGCCTCTCCCCCGCTGCAGGGCTGGAAACAACCGCAGCACACGCGTCAGGATAACGGTACAAATTTTATTAGCGTAATTGCAAGAATTGTAAATGGAAAGAAGAAAGCGGAGTTAGAAGTTTACAAGGAGAAACGATTATCAAATAGCTGTCGGCCCAGCGGAGCAGCCCCCGGGCCGGGCCAGACCCTCCCCAGCGGTAGCACTTGGCCCGGGGGGGGCTGCACCCAGTGCTGAGGCCCCTCGGGACAGAGCCCCTCCGGGAGCAGCCGGCCGCTGCTTCCAGCACCCCTCTCCTCTTCTGGTGCTGGGTCCCACCAGCCCCAGCACCCCCTCTCCTCAGAGGCCCCTCACGCAGCGCCAGGGCTGCGCTACCTTCAGACTTGGACTCAAGAACAGGCATTCTGGGCATCCACAGTGGCAGCAGTCACCCAAAGTCATTATTTGGCAGAGTAGCATCCGTGTAGCATCTCAGCATGTCAGACACCTGGTGAATCCAGGACACACTCAGCATCTTGCTCAGGAGGTGTTTAACGATCTCCATTAAGGGCCGACACCAGAGCCTCCCCTTCAGCGCTGTGCACCACCGGCACCCCTCCACAGCACCCTGCACCCAGGGTTTTCCACGTGTGCCGGAGCACCACTTACACAAGCCTCAACTAGCAGTGAGGTAGGTTAAAGACTTCCCAGACAGGGAAACTGAGGCACAGGATTACACAGTTTGCAGGTGTCACACAAGTGGTAGTGCCAGAAACATCTTCTCTCCAGCACTCCCGACACAAGAGCTTCTCATCCTCTTCGAAGTTGATCTTTTCAGCAAGATAAACACACTCGGCTTAGAAACGTCCCTGGTTTTTTGCCTCAGGAGCTCTCCCAGAGCCGTGCTCAGCCCAGCTGACACCACTTTAGTTCTGGTGCTTCCACAGCTCCCTTGGGTCTCACAACCATGAACTGAAGTTCCTTTGTAGGGGGGGAAACTGGTGAAAAACAGTTTCAGTGACCCAAGCAGGGCAGGGGAGCGTGGCAGCAAGGTGAGGCAGGACAGCAACTCACAGATTCCAACTTAAGGCCAGGCTGGTTTCTGACAGAGTCACACTCAAACCCCTAAAGCACCTGCTAAGCTGAAAAGCACAACCTGATGTCAATGGTGATTGATACATGGCCATAGCATTCTGGAGAAGTAATTCCAAACACTGCTCCCAGGGTTGCTTTGGCTGTTGCCACAGGACACCATCAGCTATTTCAACATAACACTTCAACTGTCACAGCACCCTCTGGCCAGAGACCTAAAAGAGCTTTAGCAAAAGTGAATTAAGCCTCACAATAACCTCACAAACCCAAGCTAAACTGCCCCCATTTTACAGATGGGGAAACTGAGGCACGGTAAGGTTCAGTGACTGGCCCAAAGTGACACAGCTAGTCAGGAGCAGAGTCTGTCTCAATTTCTTTGTGTTAGTCAAGACCTGTCTTCCACAGGAGAAGAGGAGCCCCTTCCCCACTTAGCCCTGCTCTGGTTTCAGGTGGCTGAGAGGAGAAAACAATGGCGAAGGTCTGAGCTCTCCCCCTGCAGCATCCTATTCAGACTCACTGTACGGTCCTGGAAGCTGGGCTTTGGGTGATTCAAATACAGCAGTTTACAGGTTACATTAAAAACCCCAAAACACACTTTTAGGTGACCTGGGCGATGGGAGGAGGACACAGTGAGGAAAAAAAAAGGCTATTCACAGTTCACCTGCCTGTGCTAGGAAAAAAAAAAAAACAAAAACAAGTCACATCCCCTTCCCCAAAGATTCCATCCCCTCCCAACCCTCAGTAACAAGAAAATATTCAATGTTAGTTAGGCTTAACGAAGCGTTGAGGTTACAGATGCAGTAAACCAGCACCACTGGAGCGCTGCCTAGAACAGCACAGCTTGATAGAAAAGTTGCTTTCTTAAAATCACTTCAAAACCAATTTCTGTATAAGAGGATTAAAAGCAGATATGAATTCAAAAAAATCAGTGTAGAAATCTACAGTTCTTATCAAAGACAGGATACAGTATTCACTCTGATAGCAAAACTCCAAGTGTGTCACACACACCTGAGCCAAGGGACTTGTTATACCAGTAACAGTCAGTACAAAAGGTTATTGCTCTAGCGTCTCTCAGTAGAACGTGTTTAACAACAGCACAGAAAAGGGAAATACCAAGGGGCTGACAGGTCTCATTAGCAAAGAGAGGAAGAAAGGATATAAAGTTTGGATTTTTTTTTTTCCTGGCTTCTTAAACCCCTCCACTTCTCCCCACTCTTGTGACAGTTTCAGGTCCCAACAGATGGGAGAGTTTCAGGCCAGATAAACACACAGCCACCCCACTCACTCGTGACAGGGATGAATTGAAAAGGCTGTGCTCTAACCTCTCTGCACCTGCTTTTAAAGAAGGGACCATGCCTCTTCCCTTCTCCCAGGAGCAGCAGGGAAGGGAAGCAGATGCCCTGGGCAGGCCTGGGTGCTGACAGAGGTGCCTGGCATAGGGTGTCACTCACAGGAGCACACATCAGCGCTGAGGGGTGGTCAGGGCTTACTGCATCTCCTGCTCCAGTGTGTTGAAAAAAAGGCAGGGAATAACAAACTAGGAAAAACCTCACACCCCACACAGTAATATATTGATTCCTCTTAGGAAAAAAAAAGTGGTATCATCTCCTTACAGTGTAATGGAACTGGAGAGACCCAGAGAGGGTCCTGGCTGCCTGTGCTGATGCTCTGATCTCAGCAAGTCTCACACACCACACGGCTCTAGTGAGTGGCGCCAGGGTGGCACCGAGACCACAGGGTGCCCTCGCTGCGCTACTGCTCAGGCTGCAGGCACGCAGACAACAGCCTGAGGAAGAGGTATCAAGGCAGAGGGCTGTGCTGTCTGCAAGCATCACCATTTACTCTGGGAGCTGACACAGGCTGAAACATACTGGCAAAGGCTCCTTCTGCCAGGAGGGGGCTGGGTAAAACCTCCTTGTTAGCCCTGGAGCTAAGCTCAGCTGTCAGCCACACACACAGACATGCACACCATAATGAGGGGACTCGCCTCTCTCTACTGAGACACAGCAAGGGCATTTCCAGTTTAATGGTCCGTCTCATCTCTGGATCTGCTGCCTCTCCATAGCAGCAGAAAGCACTCCCACCCCACCCCACCCTCCTCCCCTGCCTGGTAAGGTTCCTAAATCACAGTAATGTTCAGAGAGACAGAACTGCCAAAGGGGTGGCAGAAAGATGCTTAGCGCCCATCTATGATGCCTCTAACAGAAGAGCTTGAGAAAGCAGTTCTGGCAGTAGGGCTTGTCATTCTGTTCTTTGAAGGTTCCTTTGTTGAGCTGCTTGAGGCAGAAGGCACAGACAAAGTGTTCAGGGTGAAATTTCTTGCCCATAGCAGTGATGCAGCGTCCTGTGATAGGCTTCTGGCAACCGGAGCAGAGCGAACCGCGCCGCTCGTGGTAATGCACCTCGCAGTAGGGCTGCCCGTCATGCTCAAAGAAGCTGCCATTGATGAATGGTGTGAAACATTCCTGCAGGAGGACAAAGCAGAAGGGGACAGATTGTGTAACAAGCTGGGAATGCGGACAGCTCCACAAGGCTCCTCAGCTCTGTGGCACAGCCTGGCTGTGCTGCGAGCAGAGTGAACTGCTGCCCTTCAGCACCGTCGTGTTGGTCAAAGAGCCAAACTCTGCCCATCAAGGAGAGTTTCCAAGGACAGGCTGATAGATAGATAAAGCCACAAGCAAGGGAACTGACCCTTCCCTCAGCTGGATTCACTTAGACAAAAGAAAAATAACAAACTACCAGATGTGTCCATTTGGGAGGAAGAACACCACCAGTCCTTTCCCTGAAACAGGAAAACACTGCAGCACATTTACCCTTTTATTCCCTAATCTCACTCCAATGTCCCCACACTGGAAGGCAGAAGCAGGGACTGTCCCATTAAACCTTCACACAGCAGGATTCTGAGGGCTCCAGCTGAGCAAGCGAGGCACAATTCAGTGCAACAAGTGATCTCTCCAGACTGGCTGGCACTATGCAGGTACGCTCTGCGCGGGATCGTCCTTCCTGAAACATCTCCACGCACAGCACACACATTGCTACTGGCAGAAACTTTGTTCTGCAGTACTCATGATTTTGAATAGAAGACGAGAAGAGGCTACACCAGCTTTGTGCTTATAAGTATCCAGAGCTCCTCAGTGTTGGGCAGCTGAGGATGATACACTTTAGAACCTGCAACAGAAGCACCCATCCCCACCAGACTGGAGAGACTCTCCTCACAAGTGAGAAACCAAGACAGCAGGGTGTGGGGGAGTCAAGGATCCTGCCAGATTTACCAAACAGATCAGCAGCAAGGCCCAGAGAAGTCAGATATCCAGAATCCTGGTTTTGCTCAGCCCCAACACCATGCTCTTCCCTGGGGAGGACACGGAGTATCACACCCAGCTGCACCCCAACAGGTACACAGGAGTCCAGCAAACGGCGTGAAGAGCCAGGGCAGCTAAACCCTCACTGCACTGGGACAAACACCGCTGGCTTGCAGTGGGTCCAAGACTTTGCTAGCGCTGACAGTTAGCTCAATAAACAGTGTCTTCCCTCAGTCAGCAGGACAGCTGAAAAGTCTGCCCTGCTTTAGCAAAACCAGGAAGAATATCCCACCTTATGTCCTGGAAGACATCAGTGCTGGCCCCACTAATCCAGGCAGCGCGGCAGCAGGGCAGAGGAAAGAGAACTGCTCGACAAACGTCTGGATGTCTGTGCAAAGGCACAGAACTGCCCTCGTCTGGCTCCACTCTGCACACTGCTCCAGGAGGCACAGAGTGTGCTGGGCAGGCAGTCCCACCAGCATGGTCACAGTCTGCTTTGAGCATCACACTGGCAATCGGCAGCTGGTGGTTCTGCTGCTTGTTCTGGTCTCTGCCTTTCTTTCCCTGTCTGATTTTGCTCATCTCTTGGGGCCTCTAAGAGTTAAAATTTGCACGGCTCTCTGAAAGAGTGCCAAGCATTTAATCCACAGTATTTCTGTTTGTTATGCCTGTTGTATGGAGCCTGCCACTATTTCACTGACTTGCATGTTTGCCTGAGCAAGGTCAGTCTCATTACTTTACATTGTCAGATGGGGCATGGGAGGAAGATCCTCGAAATCTGATTGCTGAGGCAAGTGATTAGAGAGAAGCTTAGCTTATAATTATTTAAAGGTCACAGCAAATGTCTCTGTTTATCTGTGAGCTGCTGCAGAAGCCCATAATTGCAGCTGGGAACAGAAAGAGCAAAGCAGCTAGAAAGTTTAATGTAAACAGGCAGAGGAAGAAGAAAGTATTTGGTTGCTGACATATTTTTATCTTGTGGGGCTGGCCGCCCTTCACTACCCCACAGGCACCGTTTCCTGATAAAGGACCAGATGCCCACAGGGTGGAAATGAGAGGGGTCGTAGAGCAGCAGCGAAGGACCTTGGCTTTCTTACCCGACAGACAAAGCATTCGGGGTGCCACAGGGTGTTCAAGGCAGAGATGTAGTTTTCCAGGATAGCCCGGGCACAGCCTCCACACTTGGGAGCAAACATATCAAAGTAGTCCTTACGGCAATAGGCTTTGCCATCCTTCTCATGAAATCCTGCCAAAGGAGAAGAGAGGCAAAGAGCATCAGCTCCTGATCTTTACCTCTGGCCAGCCAAGCTCTGCAGGGTAACTAGAGCGCAGGTAGGATCATCCTCCCCTCCACTAACACACAGCAGGCAGCTGTTCCTGGTTCTGCTGCCTTCCTGTCCCATGGCACACGTGCCCACAGACCCCTCCTCTACAGGAAGGAAATGGATTCCTGCCAGCATCCTTCCCCCTAAGCAGCTCCAGCCCCTCCACCTTCCCTGCCACCTCTCAGGCTGTGCCCTAACAGCAGCTCTGCCTCACACACTTCTCTGCGGTTCAGAGAGGAGACTGTTCTCCCAGAAGTACCTTCAGGTCCGAAGAAAGCTCCACACTGGGCACAGAAAAAGTGTTCAGGGTGCCATGTCCTGTCCAAAGCTGTCACCACTTTCTGCTCAGAAGACAACAAAGCACAAGTCATGTAAACGATGGCTTCAGCTTGGAGGTAAAGTGGGGCCAGGTGATGGGAAGAATATATTAATGTCAGACTGACAAGAGTGATCATTAAAAGAGACTGTCCTTTAGAGAGCTGAATCAATTCTCCCCTCCTCTGGCTCATTCAGGCTTTCCCCACTGCACACTATTTATTTATTTATTTATTAACTCTGAAAGGGTCCCAGGCACTGCTTCCTTCCTCCCACCCATACAGAGGGCCCCGTCCAGCTCTCAGGACCAGCACTGGTGCCTGCTACTGCAGGCTACCAATAGACAGATGCTGAGGACTTGTTACCAGAATCATGGACCATCATGGTGTCCTGAAAGAACTTCAGAGAAGTTAAGAGGGACTAACACCTCTCGCTAGTGCAAGAATTTGACTGGAACAAGCTGTTTCCCTTTCAGAGCCAGGGCTATGGAAAAACAGAAGCCCTCAGACAGAATCTTACAGTGGGTTCTTAACTGGTTGGTTGTTTTCTTGCCAGTGCCCTTAATCCCCCCAGGGAACTCACATCAAGGATCGGCCCGTTGCAGTAGTAGCAGCGCGGGGAGAAGAGGTTGTGATAGTCCTTCTCGCAGTAGGGCTGACCATCCCGCTCAAAGAAGTTCCGCGACCCAATCTCCTCCTGGCAGTGGGTGCAGACGAAGTGCTCAGGGTGCCAGGTTTTCCCCATGGCTGTAACTACCTGTTGGGAAGACAAATTATGAAGGACGACTCTATCTCCCTCTCCCCTAGACCACATGACAAGATACCAGCTGGAGGTCATCAAGAATGACAAGTTCTACTACTCAAGTGAGCCCTGGACTGGGGTAGCATGAAAACTGAATTACCTATCATCTCAGGAGAGGGCAGTCCCTCAAGGGCAGGGTAGAGGTCACTGGAGGAGCTTACAGCGTACCTAGCCAGTGGATAAATAGAGTACTTCAGTTTCTCCAGCATCTCCAGTCTCTTCAGCCTCACGAAACAGCCCTCCCCACTACTCCCAGCTGCAGCCCAAGAGTCAGCAATGAGACAGCACCTTCGACTCACCTGCCCAGCAATAGGCTTCTTGCAGGCTCCGCAGACACCTTTGGCAACTGTGGCTACACCCAGTTTGTTCAGGTCAGACTGGAGACTTCCCAGCATGGTGTCCAGCTGGCTGCCGGGCTTGGAGGTTGTGGATGGGGGGGAGCTGCTCCCAGCTTTGCCCTGCGCCATGAACTGCAAGGAAAACAAAACAAAGACCGTAAGGTGAGTGCCAGGGTGCTTACAAGATAAATGCTGCCTGCTGCTGCTGCCAGTGGCTCCTCTGCAGGGATGGACAGGAGACAGACAGGAGACAGCTACACTCTGCAGAACCACCGAGAGCCAGGATCAAGTACACAGATGTATTCTGCCCGTGCAGAGACATGCAAAGCCCCTGGGATGTGCAGCAGCAGAATGAGGATTTTAAATGTTATTCACTGAGCATACAGCTGAAGTCACCAGCATATCCCAAGCAGTCAGTACAGTGCCTCTGCCAAAAATCTCCCTTTACCTCATTAGTTCCTGGCCAGCTGACAGAGCAGAGACACCAGCCAGAGGGCCCCTTCCCCTTGACCTCTCTTTATTGCCATGCTGTTGTTCTCTCAGTTGCCACTCTCTCCTCCTGACAGAGTGCCCTCTCCTCTTCCTCATCTCATCTCCCTTTTGGCTAGAATATCTTCTCCCTTCCCCTCCCTCCCCTTGCACCACCTTCTGCAGGTCTTTTTGCCAAGTCTCCTTTGCCCCCATCAGGTGGCTCTCATCCCACGCCTGAGCAAGTGGAAGCAGGAAGGAAATAAGTCCCCTCAAGTTGCCCGCTGTTTACCTTCTGAGAGGGCAGTGCACCCACTGTAGTGCCCTGACAGGCAGGACAGCCATGGGGACTGCCACATCTATTGTCGGACCGCTGGCAACACACAGGGGTGTGGGGAAAGGTTTTAAGATTCTTGTTTCAGAGGCTGTTTCTGAAACTCACACCACCACAGTACACAAGGCTTGCAAAGGCTTCCCAGAGGTGGGGAGAAATGTTTCACTTGGGTTCATAACTCATAAACAAAGTTTGTATTCTCTCCGGCCACTGAAGCTGCCTTTGTAAACTGCAGGAATGAAATACAGATTATTTTAGCCAAGTTTGCACTGGAATACCTACTGTCAGGTTTAGAGGGACCCTAAGAAGTTCCTCCCCGAGATGCTGGTCTGGAGCATGTTCTCTCTCACGAAGAGGAGATTAAAACAGACAAAATCTACACTTGTGAACAACCCACCAGCCTGCTGCCAGCACAGCCAGGGGAGCAGGGACACACCAAAGGGCTTTGCAGCCTTGGCAGAACCTGCCCTTCCTGCCACAGGAGGAGCTCTATTCCCTGTCCTACAGCTGGTTGTACTTGCAGTCAACTAGTTTACTCAGTGACAAACCCTGGTTTCTACTCATTTGCATAAAAACTCTCATAGCACATAACATTGGGGGGTTGGGTTTTGGTGGCTTGGTTTGATTTTGGGTTTGCTTTGTTTGGGAGTTTTTTGGGGTTGTTTTTTTCTTATATTTTGTTTTTTGGTTGGTTGTTTTTTTTTCTGTTTTACACACACTCCTCGCATGCAGCCTAACACCCAGCTTTTCCCTTCCTCTCTCCTCCCTGCCATCCCATAAACTGAAACCTCTCTTAGTCCGGCAGGGCAGAGAAGCCCATCACACCCCAATGTCCTAAGCCTAATCCAAACCCTCCACCTTGCAACAGTTCTTTCCTACTAACAGTTACAGTGAACATCTCCAGAGCACAGTGCTGCAAGGAGAGCTCTCACCAAAGGAGACAACAGGCCTTTGTGAGGGAGGCCAGGCCAGAGGCCCAGGACAAAGCCAGCGCTTCCTGCACAGCGCAGCAGGAGGAAAAGGGCCAGACTGTGTCGAGAGAATCATATCCCTTCTCACTCTGATCAGGGGCTTGTGGCCACCAGGCCTGGCAGGTACAAATGCCACGTGCACATGATAAATATCACCCGGAGAGAAAGGAGATGAGATGAACTTGACACATAGCCAGAGAGCACCTCACACTTGCCTGTAGGGACCACATGCTCCTGCAAGCCACAGCTGACCTCAGTGTAGAGACAGCAACCTGGACACACTACAGCTCCTACCTGGCCTGCTGACCCAGCCCCCTGGACAGCTCACAGAGAGGTCCCCACTGAAGGAGGCTCATTTCCACCTCCTGCACCCAATGCCTGCTCTTTACAGGGGACACTCAGCACAACATTCACATAAAGTCATCACGTAGAGGTCCTTCAAATTCCCACCCTTCACCCATGAGATCTGCCATCACTCAAGTTCAGTTAGGAGGTCTATGAGCAGCAAAACATGCACTACAGGGTATCAGCTCCAGCTCCTGGAGCAGGTCCCAGCAGCATCTGCAGCCCACTCATCCACCAGAACACAGCATGCTGAGGAAAGAGAAAGGAGGTCCTGCCTTCTCAGGGGCTGGGGGCCCTAGGGGTGCCTGAGCAGCCACCAGATTGGCACTGTGGACGAGGGGAGGAGCTGAGGTCACCTGAAAAGTACAACAGTTCCAGATGCAGAGTTGTTTCCCTGTTCACTGCCCGAGAGCCACCTGTACACACAGCACCGCTCGCATACGTGAAAAGTTCCCACTACCCTGGAGCTGCAGCCCTTCCCTGGCAGGAGATGCAGAACACAGCTCCTGATCATACCATCTCCTCCCCAAAATCCACTTGGACTGTAGATATCTGTCTAAGTGGGCAAACACAGGCGTGACTGATGATTTGCCCCTTCCAGTATTGAGACTTAATCATCATTTACTCCCCCTGCTCCAAGAGAGTCTGTGGCAGGGAATGTGGAAGCTTGTGTTTCAGAGCTACCTCCATCTCAGAGGGAAAGTCTCTGTTGCACAAAATGACCCCAGAAGAGACACATCTCCCCCAGCAGGTTGTTGCACAGACACGTACTCTGCAGTGCTGGACAGGCACAGCTGGGATCAGATATTGCTGCTGAGACCTCTGCTGTGTAACAGTTTAGTACCAGCTTTTACCTGACCATTGTACCTACTGAGCTATCAAGCTGGGAGCAGTAACCTGGAAAACACTGCTGAAAAAAAACAAAACCACAAACCAGGAGAGAGAGCCTGCCTGTGTCTGTGGGAAGAAAGCATCATCTTCAGTCTGACAGCCAACAGAAACAACTGTCTTGGTGCTAGGGGTCCAGGTCTGGGGAGAACAGGAATGCCTAGGATCTTCAGGAGGGGTGCCCACAACTGAAAGCTCATGATAATCATCATCAGAAGTTTCCCACGGGAAGAGAGGCTGGGGAGCCAAGCTGAAGGAAGAGGAGGAGGCTGGACTAGGAGCTGGGGTAGATGGCATGTGGGAAGGCTGAGGTGGAAGTGGGAGGCCAGAGAGATGAAAGGTAGCAGCATTAGCAGGGACTGTCTTTGTAGCTTCCTTGGAAGGCTGGAGCGGGGGAGAGGCTGGAACAGAGACCGTCCTCCTTTGGGGGAGCGGGGATTCTGGAGGAAAAACCACCTAGAAAGACACAGAGGAATAAGAAAGGTGAATAAATCCAAAGAGGAACCAACAACCACTTCCTGCAACAGGAAGGTTGGTTGTTACCACTTTGTTTATGTAAGGGGAAAAAGCAGCAAGAAAGAGAAGGGAACTCGAGCACGTGCTTCGCTGTGTAGCTCTGGGCTCTACAGAGCACCCAGAACTTCCTGCAGAGGTTCAGCACTGGGGAAAACAAAGCACAGCTCTATGACAAGCCTCCCAGGGTGGTTTTAAAAATAATCCCCGTGTGGACACTTAATGTGTGATAGTAGCAGACTGCCCAAGGAGAGACCAGAACCCTCAGATCCCACTCCAGTTCTTAAAACCTCAAGAACTAGGACCTGCGTGCTGGTTCCCTTTTCAGGGCAGACAAGGGTGAGTGGAAAAAGTTATGTTCTTTGTTTCATGTTGCTTAAGACACTCAATCTGCACCTCCATACAATGCTGTCTGGACAGGGAGACGTGCTGGAATTTCCCAGCACATGTCCCTGCTTTCTACCTTCTCTACTTGCTGTGCACCATGCTGCTCCTCCCCCTGGGGCCTGGCAGTGATAATGACCCCCTCTGTCAGCCAGTCATCCTGGCTTTTCCATTCCTCCTGCTCCTGTTTAGCGATGCCCAGTCTGTCCTGCAGCTCTTCAATCAAGCGATCTTGGGACTCAGTCTTGTGAAATATGGCAGGACCTAGCTTACGCCTTGGAGAGAGGTCTCGATACATTGGGTGCACATTCGAAGTCTCTTTTGTCCTCTTGATTAAAGACTTAATCTAAATGACAAAAGTAACAGTATCAGCAGAGCAATGTCAGAGTGTGCCCCAAGATGCAACCGCACAAACTCAAGCCATTAGTGACAACTGCGAGCAGGAAGAGTGATGACATTTATTCCACAATGCCAAAATTCCTCTTGGCACAGCCCAGAACAGTGACTCAGTGCAAGGAAAAACCCCGTAAGAATAATCACAGCAGCCAAAAATAACTATCTAGAAAAGGAAGGGAAAGATTAACCAGCAGGAAGCCAAGATAGGAGGTGCAGCACAAGCACTCCACTGAGCATTAAAGAAACCTCAGCATCACAAGGACACAGAGTAGGCTCTCCGGGTTTGCCCTTTACAGGCACAAGACTCTTGGTCAGAGATGACCAGTGCCCAAGGTGTACTTCCAGTGCTGGAATGACACTAACAGCTCCAGCAATGAGACCTAAAAAGGCCAGAGGAGCTGCCATCCCAAGTCAGGAACATCCCGCAGCAGCATGAAACAGCCCTTTAACTCTTCAAAGGCCTCTGTGGACTGAGCCTTACTCCAGTTAGGGAATAGAAGTCCATTTCACAGGGAAGTCCCTACAAACTGCCACGTTCTGTGCTGCTGACTGACACACAGAAGAGAACACAAGATAAAGTAGAGGGTGTCAAACCTCCATGACATGCAGCTGTCAGTAACACTGCTCAGAGCTTCATGCTGTTAGTGGGGGTGAGTCCAGGCACACTCACAGCACACACAATGTTAGTGCACTGTCAGAACAGTCCTAGCTAGGGTAGGATTCCTCCTACTCCCATGTTCATCCAGTGCCTGCCTGGCCTGATGCAGAAATCCTCTCTGTGGGTGGTTTGGAGATGCATGGCAGATCCCATTCAGCTTTCCAAACATTTTCAGGAGATTCTGGAGCAACTGCAGAGCTTCTGAACTGCTCATTTTCCTGGTCTCCTCTGGCTTTGTTTGTGTTAGCAGTACCTGCCTTCCTAGGAGTTCTCTCTCTGCCCCGCCTCTTGACCAGGTCTGGACAGCCATCTACCTGGGTTTCATGTGGTACTTCCGGTTTTGGATCCTGTCCTTGCTCCATGGCAAAGCCCAGCTGTTTTTTGGTGTCTGGGAAGACATCCCACCGATCCAGGGCCACAACAGAAGGTTCATACACAGGATTCAAAATGCTGTCATTCTTTGCATGTGCCTCTGGCACATGTGCAGGCAGCTCCAGGGCCCACAACTCATCTAAAACTGTTTCCACGTTTCTGCCCTGGGAAGGAAGGGCTGAATCATCCCTGAATGCTCCCTGCTGATCCAGCTCTTTAGGTACCTTCCCCTTCCCTTGACGATTAAAAGTGTTAGAAATCAGTACACTTGAAATTCTGGGGTCAGTTCTCTGCTCCCTCTTCTCAGTCTCTTTCACCAAATCATTCTCTAGGCCTTGTGCCTCCACACGAGCAGATCTGCACAGAAGCTCCACACCAGAAGCCGGCACAGCCTGGAAAACATTTCTAGAAGAGTCAGGTTTTCTGCTCAGCTGAACTGAGCTTGCAGAGGTCTTCTGCTCCCCACGAGCAGCAGAACCAGAAGAGACTCTTGGTGGGGGCACAGGGACCATTTGTGGCAAACAGGGAGGAGTGGCAGAACGCCCTGAAGTAGGCAGAACTACGGTGTTGCCACCCTCCTCAACGCAGAGGACTGCTGAAGGGGCAGACGTTGGTACTGCCAAGCCCTCACTGTGACTTGTAGGAGGGTGTTTACAATGTGACAGCACTGTTAAGCTGTGAGCAGTGTTGCTGAAGTCTGCATTTGCTGAACTGGGAACTGGTTCTAGAGACGGTTCAGAAATCAGAGACATAGTGGAATTAGTCTGCAAAAAGGAGACAGAAGAAATAAGGAGAGAAAAAGATAAAGGCAGAGGTAAGGAGAAGACAAAAGGAAAGACAAGCATTCTAACAATCATGACCTCTGTATCAAAATGCCATGCTGATCCAAAGCCCTACTTCAAAGAGCAATGAAGGCAAATGAGATATCAAAGAGCAAAACCAGTATGACATTGCAGTGATCTTTGCATGAGATTATGGGAGATGAAGTTCTACAGCCATTGAGATCTTTCTCCTACATCCTCCTCCTCAGTGACAGCTCATGTGTTCCCCTGCAGCTGTGATGGGGGCAGGCAGCAGCCACTGGGAAGCCAGCTACAAACCCAGGAATGTCTAGACTGGGAGTGAAGGTCGCGTTCACTCGTAGCCAGACATGTATATTCTACATTTCAAAGCTGAAAAAAAAAAGCAATCAATGAATAGAACAAAGCATGACATTTTCTTCTTGATACACTAATAAAATGCTCCAGTTGGCTGAGTACATGGCAATGAAAACAAAGCTTCAGGGCATTCACAGCAAGAACAGATGACACGGGCTTTGTTCTATTCACATCACTAATCTCACCTTGGATGTGACACATGCTGAAGCTCTGTCAGTCTGTCAGTCACTCCATGCCCTCATAAGCATTGCTTAGGTGGCTAGATTACCCTCTTCCCCTCCACCCAAAGACTCCACATTTACAATCCAATAAAAACAGTACTAATTTTGATCCAAAATACAACATGAGCAACTGATACAGAGGTTTTGGTTCCTCTTGACATACGCAGTCTTTTGAAAACAAAAAGTCATGGGTTCCCCTTTCTCCACTTTCAATGGTTCCTGGCTAAACTCTAGGGAGACAAACTGGAATTACTCCCTTTTCTTCAAAAAAGGAAAATCAAAGCACTGGCTTGGACAGATTCACACAGCAGGTCAACCCGAGACCAGTACTGAGCCCTTTGTTTTAAAAACATACCTGCCAAGAATTTCCAAATCAAAGAGCTATCAAGATGTGCTCAGATTCTTAGTCCCACTTTCCAAAGAAGCCTCAAGAAGTTAGATGCTTATACTTGAAAGTAGTGGGGCACAAAACTTCCCAGGCCCATGTACAGTATCTCAGTCTATGTACCTTTCTGAGATACTTATCATGAATAAAAGGATAAAATAAAGCAAAATGTGCAAGAAATCTACATATACCTTCAGCTGCTACCACCCCGAGAGGCAAGGAGCTGGCACGTTCACACACATCTGTGAAGTCACAGCAGTAGTGCTACAGGCAGATGGAGCTCAGAAAGGAAAGGGCAGTAAGGGACCACAACTCCTTACAGACTGCTCCTCCCCTCGAGTAGCACAGTCAGACCCACAGTCACAGCAGAGAGGAAAAGCATTCACCAGTGAAAACGAGGGAACTCCCCAATATTGCCCCCCTGTATTTTGCTGGACTGGTAGAAGCAACTTTGTTTTATGCTCAGTTTTATGCTCAGTTTTATGCTTTGTTTTATGTTCAGTTTCCAGACCTTCGAAAACAAAGTCAGTCCTTTTCAAGGCAAGACTACCATTTTGTCCTAAAACAAGTATTCCAGCATACTAAACCCAAACTAGCTTCAAAGTGAGAGCACTATTTAAACTGTCTACAGTAACAGAACAGTGAAATAGGAGCATCTCGCTATGCAGTAAGCAGGCATCACATTACACAGAGATGGCAGAGGCTGGAAAAACAAGTGCATTAAGTAATTTCAGTGCCCGCTGATGAGTGACTGATGAGCCAGATAACCAAAAATCAAACGATTCTGTAAGCAAAAGGAATGAGCAACTCATTAAAGTGAGCAAAAGATGATAAAAGGGCAAAGTATCAGTCTGTAATAGCACTTCTTACTCTTGGGTATGAGGGAAATTAAACAGCAGTGCCTCTACTCCTCTCATCCCCATCTACTGCAACTTCTGGTTGTACCAACTACCAGCTCCAATTGGTTACACATCACATGTAGGGGTTTTTATCTCGTTTCTTGCAACCACATGCAGGGCTGGTACTTAACAATAGCCTTTCACCTTCGCAACCACTCCAATCCTCTCTGATCCTGCCACCGGCACAGCCTAGAACTCCAGTTTTACAGAGAAGCTAACCACTAGTTGGCACAAACAGAGGAAGTAAAAACAAACAAAAAGGACTGAAGGGAAAGTGAAGCAACCTGGAGGACAGGAAAAAGGAAAGTAAGTGTTGAAAACAGCCAATGACGTTATTAACGAAAAGAAAATGATCACACAAACCATGTTCTTTTGTGCTTCGGGAAAAATGTTTTGACAATGATGAGCCCAATACCTCGCAAAAATACTAATGCTGTGTTTACAAAGCTCAAACCTTAAAGTCTTACTGCATTTCAGTTTTCTCTCAGAGCTCAACCAGAAACTAAGCCAGGAAGGCAGGGAGTAGTACAGAAAGCAGCTCGTCTCTGTCACGCAGGTGAGCTGCACCAAGATTCTTAGGCCTTTTCTCAAAACTGCAAAGCATTTAAACACCCACACTTAGAAATGTTCCCTTCTTGTATCTTCCAAGGAAAACCTGTGCTGGGCAAGGTCATTCTCAGTTACCAAGTGCTCAGGTAGGAGCAAAGGCTGGTGGCAGCAACCACACCCTGAGCTTGTTTTCTGAGCCCAGATAAGGCTGCAGGGACAGGAAGGCACAGTGCTCGAGCTCCCACAGCATGCAGAAGGAGCAAGGCAGGGTATGTCAGCAGTGCCTGGGGGAACTCTTCTCCAGCTTCACAGCAGCACAGTGTTTCAGCCAGACTGAACAGACACGTGTGGTTATCCTGCACTCTACCCTAGGACCTTATATGGAGGAAGAAAGGCAACACTACGGTGTCAATATTTGCAGTGGACTGAATACACAGTACAGTAAGTCTAGAGAAAACAGTGAGTAACTCCTGGATTCTCACAAAAGGAGGTACGTGTGCCAGAAATAGCAGACTAATTCAACCCCAGCAAGTGCAAGGCAAGTGAAGCCCTGCAGAGCGTGCACACTCACGGCTGATGTCTGAACTCACGCACCGGGTCAAAACTCTGGGTATTGTAGTGACCTCGATGAAACCCCCAGTGCACATCAAAACCACTCCCATAAGAGACTGAGAAACAGCAAAGCTGTCCCTGAATGTCCCATCTACCTCTCCTCACAAAGCATTCCTCAGCTCTTGCTGCACCGTCTCAAGTCATGGCAGGAGGAGATGGAGTTCAGCAGAGAAGAAACACCAGGCATCAGCAGAACCCTCCATGAGAGGAAAAAACAGAGTCGGGAACTTTCTTTGGATTAGAAAGCAGACTTGCATGTGAATGTAAGAAAGGCACACTAAAGAATCACAACAAAGAGAATATATTCAGTATCTGTTTTCTCCACCTCTTCCAGAACAAATTCAAGGGAGTAATTCAGTAAGGCTGGAAGCAAAGCAGCTGTGAAAGTAAGGAGAGAAAATATCTTTCATTTTGCTATCACTATGGGTAAATGAAGTCTCAGGAAAATAAGCTCCACAGTGAAAATAAGCTCCAAGAATGATAAACCACCTACATGAATAAAGAACAAGTTACCCAAGTACACAAGTGCTTCAATTATCAAGATGACCACAGGCAAATTACTTCTGAGCTTATCCTATTATGGGATTTTTATGTGCTACTTGTGATCAAAGCAGCAGTTCTTTTCCAGTACAATAGTTTGATTTCCAAACAAGATTCTGAATAGTATTTCCCATCCTCTGCCCTGACAAGAAGCTCAGACTTAAATGATATTTTGAGGTGAATAAGAGATACTGTTATAAGATGGAAAACTTTGAAGTCTCCACTGTGTGATGCAAAGGCTCCGGCGCTCTCACCACATGCCTGGAAGATCCTCCTTGGGGAAAGCACATCAGGATAAAAATACACTCCAAAGAGGAGGGTCATCCCATAGAACAGAAGAGCCTGATCTCTGTCAGCAAGCAGACTGGTGTCCCACACTCCCATACTACTTGTTAAGTTGTAGTGCAGGAAAATAATTCACCTGAGCAGTACCTAAGCTCATTATCTTTGGCAAACAGGCGAACTGCAGAACCAAAGGAAAAACAGAGCCCAGAACTGCCTTACCCTGCCAGCGATGAGCATTTACAGCAGTCAGGAACACCTACAGCAGCACTCAAAGTGCAAACACCACCACAGGAAGTTTCTCAGGGCAAGTCTGAGAGGTAAAGAGGGCATTCTGGAGCCCAAACGAGGTCAGCAGATGTGCCTAACCAGCAGCAGAGTCTGAGGGTAGGGATGGACAAGATGAAGTATGAAGTTGTCATGACAGGGTACCTTAAAGTCAGAGAGAGATGCCATCAGCTCATCCAGTTCTCGTGTAGCTGAAGAAGCAGATATACGGGTCTGCTGCTGACTGGCAGTGACCCGCTGGGGGCTGCTCACCTCACCTTGGCTCACAGTGATTGCAGGGCTGACAAAGAAAAGAGGGAATAAATAAATAAATACATACATACATAAAGGGAACCCTGGGAGACAACTCCTAGACTGGAAAACCCATTGCTCCCCAAAACTAGCACAGCATGAGGAGCTTCATCAGCACCGCCCACCCTGGTCAGCCCATGTGCACACACACACACCAACCGTTAAGAAATGGACTCTAAGAAATTAATTAATTCTGTCAGACAGCCTGTGCTTGTGATGAGCTATAAATCTGAGTCTGAACAATTCACCTCCTCCCATCACTTATCCATCCAGAAACACCCTCATTTTCATGGGCCTGCTTGATTTCTGGCCCTTTAGACAAAGCCCATCTCCTGCCTGTCACTCTCCTGTAGCATCTGCCCCTCCACTACAGTCACTATTCCCACAAAAACCTGTCCCACCCCACCCAGGTCAGTAATCACCAAAACACTACTCACACTGGACTTGGCACAGAGCTCTCCAGCTCATCCAGCAGGCTCTCCACACTGGGACGCACATCTTCGATCCCACGGGCACCATTTCGCTTTGGCTTTTCTTTTGTAGGGGGGGCGGCCTTCCCTCCCTCCGGGACGACATAGTGGGGTCCAGTCACACTGGGCAGTGATGGACTTCTGCTGGCTTCATCTTAAGAAAGGGGAGCAGAAGAGAGCCATACAGACCCCAGTTCCATACATACATGCTAATCACAGGCAAGAGCAACAAATTGCCCAGAAATCTTGTGCAACACCCATCTTTGAGAATATTCAGAACTTAATAGTGAACTCTGAGCAATCTGTTCTAACTTTGCAACTTAATTCAGAGCCTATTTTGAAGTTGGCCTCGCTTTGAGCAGGATGCTGCACCACAGACCTCAAAAGATCCCACTCATACTAAACGAATCTCTGGTGAAGGGCTGGAGGGGTGTCCCTCGGTAAGGATGATGGAAAGGAAAAGCAGGCTACTGTTTCCGAATCAAGCTACGCACTCATACCAAACATCTTGCTATTCCTTACCTGCTGGGAAACCACTGGCAGGATTATGTTGAACAGCGTTCAGTTCCAGAAGAAGTCTGTCCAGTTCTGAAAGGTTGCTGCCCAGAGAGGAGCTGGTCATTGTTGGAGATGGTTCTGCAGACTTCTGCTTGTTTGGGAAACTAGAGATAAAAGGGAAGTGTGAAACTTCTGTGTCAAGTTACAGCAGAAGGATGGAGGGAAACTTGCATTGGTTCACAAAGCTCACACACATACTGTATCCTCTTCAAGGTGATGCTTTTAGCTCGGGGAGAGATGGGGTGTGCTTTGTGAAATGACTACAGCACAGCCACCCCTTGCCACATCTTCAGCTGTCATAGAAACAGCACTGACAGTCTGCTAGCACAGCCCTGTAGCAAGGAGTTAACTGTCTTCAGATCCAAGACACAGAGAACAGCCCACGAACCATTAGCTCACATACAGGAGAATCACTTGTTTCTGCTGACATCACACCAAGCAGCTAAAGCCTGCCCCCTGAAGCAAGGGCACGCAGGGCTAGTGCAGACTGGAGAAAGGCCAAGGGCAAACCTCAAGCTATCAACAAGAAGTCAAAAGCAGCAGGTTATACATAGTAGCCTCTTGCAGGACTCGAGATCTCTTTTCAAGTCCTTAAACTTTTACTTTGGGAAACTAATAAATTTATAAGAAAGTAGTGTGAAACTATTTTCTATTGCATTAAACACAAAAGCACTGAACGAAGTTTATCTGCACACAAGTGTGTATAAAACAGTGGCTTTAATTACTGCTTATCCCACAAGGGTGATACCACTTACCACACACAACTGCAAACAGTTTCAAAGAAAAACTCAACACCAACACAGTAATTTTTGTAGTAATTACACTGTAATAGCTGTCTTCCCATCACCAACGGTAGGGAAATTGTTTTCTCCTAGTTCTACAAATGGAGAAATAAATTATAATGCTCTAGAGGTCCTTATTTTATCTAAGAGATGCTTTTCCTATCCAGAATGGGGACACCTGTCTTGTGCACACCACCACATTATGCTCAGAAAGTTAATATGTAACAGGCTTTAGGACTCTGATACCTGTAACACCAGTAACAGTTACGAAATTCCATAAGGAATGCAATCTGAGGAGGGCATACTTCATCTTGACCCCAAGGACACAGGCTACAATCCACACCAGAACCAAGCCATGCCAGACCCTTGTACAGGAGGACTCAGAGCTGTAATTATCTCCACATTGTACTAATTGCACACAGCCATCTGAAAAAAACACAATTGCTGCCTCCATTGGGCCACCTCTGGCTATCCCTGCCTCTGACCAGAGGTAGTTCTGGTAGAGAGCAACTTCCTGCTGAGCAGGAAGATCTAGGCATGGTTAGAACACCAGTCTCCACACTGCCAAAGGTACTCAGGACAGAGTGCACTGTAGAAGGCCATCAGAGATTAAGTTCTGACAGTCTCTTCCTCAACTCTTCCCCATATCAGCTGAAGAGTCTGTCCTACCATACAGGCAACTCCTCCAACCTCTCAGTGTAAGAGCAGCTGCCTCTGTGAGTATAAACTAGTTATGTATCATCTACTGGGATGAAATCTTTACGTAGTTCAGATTCACTTGAAAATTCAAGTCACTGCACGTCCTGCTAGACCAGAGGTAACTGAGTTCTCTGGAATAACTAACTCAAAGGCCACCCACCTCCTAAAGAAGCTTTGTGCTGCTTAACAGGGGGATGTATTTGTTATTTGTCTCCGGATTGTATCCTTCACAACCCAATCCAGATCCTGTTCTGTGTGATGGATCCTTAACCTCCTCTGCAGCTGAGCAAACCAAAGGGCCAGATCAATGTCTGAAGCAAGTATGAAAGTTAGACTGGGCTCTTACAAAATAGGTAATCAATAAAACATAACATCCCTGGGGAGCAGTGTTTGCTTCCACTTACAGAAGGCAGCTTGAACCACAGAAGGCTCAAGCTGTGAGTCAGGCTCATCTCTGAACAGGGACAAGATACCTGTAGACGTGTTCCTCTTCACTGGCACGGGGGGAAGGAGAGCTCAGCCCGTCTCTAGGAACGGAGGCACTGGAACTTTTGGCACTAGAGCTGTATATAGGAGACTGGGACTGAGGCTGTGGAAATGAGATTTGCATTAGAAACAGAGAATACAAAGCAGCTATGTACACTACTGCATCGCAACCCCACGCATGGAGAAGGCACAACAAAACCCATCAGAAGTCAAAAAACATCTGCTATATAGTAGCAAGCCTCTATCAGATGAGCTACACCAGGAATGACTCTTCTCCACTTCCTTCAGACTTGCCTGTGAGTCGCAGATCTGTGCTGGAAAGCCCCAGTCTGCTCTGCACAGGCTGCAAGACAGATGACTAACACTAATCTCATCATGCTTCCATTTTGTGGGAACAAGGACAATAGGTTTCAAATTATTTTTTGCCATTTGCTCCAAACAGTTCTACTAGAGACCCACACCTCCCCCCATTTCCCCACCCTGCTCATTGCTAAACTCATCCTCACTTCTTGCTATTCCCTCCCCTCATCTACTTCCTTGAGGGATATCGCACCAACAAAACATCTGCACACACTGGCTTACTTGCTGGTGGACGTATCTGGACGCACTGGGTTGCCACTGGTCTATGGGGTCAATCACAGTGCCATTCAGTGCCTCATTGGAAGGTGGCGGGGGCACCGGGGGTGGCACGGCAATCTCCTGGTACGTGTGGTTTCCAGTCGGATAGGAGTACGGCGTTTCCGCGGTTAGAAACACTGGTCGTTTGGAGATATGCGAGGTGGTGGATTCCAGGTCTGCCAGTAAGGCATCTGCAGGAAAGAGAAAACATAAAAGACCCAAAAGGTGAAATCCTGGGCTATAGCTCTTTCTCTTTCATCCCATTCAGGATATCTGTATCAGAAGGTCTTTGAGAAGCCTCTTCTTCTAGTGTGATTTACTAAATGCCCTAAAAACCATTCCTGCAGCCCCAGAACTGAACGAGTTAAACTTCTCGTACAAAGAAAACACCAAGAGGTAACAAAGCAGACAGAAAAACGTGTCATTCTCAGGTTTGTGTCTTAACTGGAAATCTGCCCAATAACAAGGGGACCCGTGGTCTCGCTGCACCCTGCAGAAGAGCAGCGGAGGAGAAGCCTGCCCAGAGATCAACTCGAAACAGGATATTGACACAGACTAATTACAGGCCCCACATCATCACAGAGTCATTTACTGTGGCCGCAGGCACAGCTTTCTGCAGGAAACAAGATCTCGGGAGGGGTGTTCTCCAGAGTCTAAGGTAGTGGAAGAAGCATGAAACTTTCAAATTAGTCCATCCGTGCAGCAGAAGTACGTGCTTCGGTCTTGCTAACAAATCCCTCTCAGTAGATCACACAAACAGTTAACTAGTTTCCAAAGGCTGCAAGGTAAACGCCATTTCTTCTCTTGGAAACAATTCTCAGCTTGCTGGGTGGAGACTGGTCACAAATTCCTGAAGAAAAACTTCCACCAACTAGAAACACCGTCACTCATGCCAGGCAGAGGATCCCACGTCACACAGTTAGCACCTCTCAGAAATCTTAGAGCAGGAAAAATGCTCTCCCTCAGAGATGGGGCAGGAAAAGACATTCCCACCTTGACAGATTTCTCCCAGCAAATTATCTTCTGCCTGCTCCCAACCCTTCACTCCTCTGTGGGGACTCACAGGCAGATCCCGACTCGTTGGACCTTCTGTCCTGGGAACGCACCCTGCAGAGCCCACTGCAGTCCCTGGTGGGGGGAACTCCAGCAAGCGACTGCAGGTCTGCACTGTGCTCACTTTCTAAAGAAAGCCTCACTGGCCGGGCGCCCGGCTTGCCACTGGGGCAGCGAGCTCTAGTGCTCACCTCTTTAAGGCTATTAGAGAGGAGCTGGTTTGCTAGGGACGTCAGATCAGCCCTCGCCATTAAAAGAGCATCAGGACGTAGCTGGCAGGTCCCCTGGAGATGTGGAAATCGGCCAGACAACAGTAACGCAACTTTGGCAGAATGAGGAGAGGAGGCTCTCAGAAACCCTCCGGATCTCCTAGGCTACCAGGATTTGTCTTTCTCCTCCCATACCTGATACTCAGGTCTGAGGTGTGAGGGCTGCAGGGTGAGCATAGCCACTCTGCAGTATCCTCCACCAGGGTCACTCCACCAGGAGCTGAAGTTACCAGGTGGCACCAGAAGAGCAACTGAGCCAGTGCTCGCCCTAATGGCTGCCGACCGGCTCCCAGGGGCAGGCACCTGCCAGCTCCAAGCCACTTCCTGAGCAGAGCACACCACACCACACCAGCCAGTGCACTCAGCAGCCCTTCAAGAAAATATATTAAAGGGTCAAATGGAGGACAGTATTATTGCATTACAAGACGAGGAAGGTGCTGCTTTTATATTCACTCTCTTCAACAAACCAAAGCATCACGAAAAGAAAAAGCGGTCCTGCCCTCAGAGAACAGAGAACAGCCATTAGCAAATTAAATACGTGGTAAATTAACTCTGGACACCTTCCACTGGAGTAAAAAAAAAAAAGATGTTTCAAATCATTTAAGCCACAGCTATCTTCCTAGAGGGGCCAAAATACCCCAGAAGCAGATTCTCCAAAGGGATACAAGATTTCTGCAGCTGAGGGAAAATGAACTTAATCTTCTTTTTAAGCAAAAGAACAGCTGGTGAATTCCAGAGCGAAAGGCACATACCTCACGGGAACTGCTGAAGAGCTGCAATTCCTTCAACCAGGCAGATCCTATGACTGGAGGTTTCGTGTACAGAACCTCCAAGAGAAGTGCTATCCCAGAAGGTGTGGTTTTTGCTTCTTCCCACCAATGACAACAGTAAATCGAACTCCACCAGGAAGTAAAAATCCCATGAGGGTGTTGGGCTCCTCCAGCCCTGCAGAGGGGACCCAAACCATTTTTTTCACCCTCCAGACCCAGCCTTCGCTGCAGGTCGGGCAGATGTAACCATCTCACCGCACAGTTCAACTGCTCGGCTCAGCCCTCTGCTGAATGAGCCATCGGACAGAAATCCACTGCTTTTTGCTACCGGCACAGAAGTGAGCTGGGCTGGATTTATTGGTTTACTTCTACAAGTCTGCAGAAGAGGGGTCTGGAAATACCAGGAGTACTCTGCCCCTAGGTTGCGAAGGAGTTAAGGAGAAGACATTACAGTTTAATGATTAACTTCCCCCGTACCCTCCCCCTTCCTGACTTGAGCAAACAAGGCAGAGCTGGGGAACGAGAAGCAGAGGGAGGAGAAAAGGCTGAAGGAATCACTCAGTGACTCAAACTGCACTTCAGCTCTAGACCTGATACGGAGGCAGCTGCAGGAAGGCACCAGCCCACCCGTCGGGGCAGAAGGAGCAAGCCAGGAGCAGCATATGAGCTCATCACACCGGGCTACGGGCGGCAAAGGACCTCTCCTTATGCTTGCTCACCCCCATGTTCTACTAACTCAGGGTCCACCCTTCCTCACACCCCTGTCGCTCACTCCTAGCTCACAGCCACAACAGAGGGAAGTTCTTCTCTATTCACATCCACCCATGTTGCTGCTTCCAGCCACGTGAACTGTTCTCCACTTCAAGCCCATCAGCAACTCCAGTTCCCTAAAGTTCTGCTGGACTGGGAGGTTGCACCCATTCAAAGGGTTCAATGAGAGTGGCGGTGTCACTGTGCCTGCTCAGTCCATCCCATCTTGTGAGGCTGAACCTCTGCGAGAGGGAAGTGACTCTGCAACACGTGGGCTGCCAGTCACTCCCTTGGAGGTCAACCCGAGGAATTCTGCCGCCCAGAGACTGACTCGAGGCAATTACTCAAAACCCAACCCAAGGGAACTAACATTTTGTTCTCCATTCAGCACCTCGCCCCAAGAGGTCCCACAGCACTGTGCATTCATTTAGAATCTTATCTCACGTTGTGTTCAGTAGTATTAAGAGACCGGGGAAAAGAAAGGAGATTTCCTGAAGGAAAAGATGCATCGCGCTCGCTCTTTCACAAAAGGGACCAGACAGCTGCACCCCGGTGAATTGTGATGAAGCTGCTTGTGCAGCGCCGCACCTCGCGTTACAGGACTGAGCTCACTACTGTGGCCTCTCCTTAAATAGCATATTAAATACTTAAATAGAAATATTAAAGGTTCGATCGATTTATTGGGTAATGAAGTGTTCCTTCCCAAGGCGACTCCTGAGGGACAGCCCCGTAGGAGGTGTAAATCAATCAGTCCCTCCCAGCCCGGAGGAAGAAGTTGACTGGATTATCCCAGCGCCCTGACACAGACCAGTTCACACAACCAGCAGCCATCAGAGGGCACCACCACATCCTTACATGGACAGAAAGATGAAACCCGGTAGCAATGGCCAACTTGGCAGCAACTTCACCTCACTTGTTCATCCCCACAGAGTTGGGAACCTGTCCCTATTTTAAGCGCGCATAAACTTTCTGGTGGTGCCACGTGTGCTACACCTCCCCACGGAGATGTCCATCTTCATACCAGCACACACTGCAGCCATCTCCAGGGCTACCGGCCAGCACTCTGGAAACAACCACGCCTGCTGACCTCCCCAGTTTTACTGCTGCCCCAAATACTCCCTAAAATACTAGACACAGCTCTACGAGGCAGAATCCCTCAAGATTAAAAGATCAGAGATTCATTTACCTCTAGAGGACAGAATTAACCATTTTGTAACAACAAAGTACAACAGACAAGGTTATACCAGACCTTCCAGCATTGCTTCTCCATGGGATCGTGCTTTCTTCCACCCTCACCCCTGTAAGAAGCTACTAGCACAACCCACAGACAAAATGTCAACTCACAGACATGTGGATGAAATGCAATGAGCCCAGTTTCCAAAGACTCAGCAGGGCTCAGCCTACCCACAGGCATGGGCTGCGCACACAAAAATTTGTGTTTTCCACTCTATTACCAGCGTGCTGCTCAGTGCAGTGCAGGAGAGGGATACTTGCTAAACCACCAACCGAGATGCTCCTGCCTGTCACCACCAAGCTGGTGCAGTCGCACAGCTGATAAAACCCTAACTCACTGGCACAGCACAGTGGAGCTCAACGGCTGCACGCCTGGGCACTCCACGGGCTCAGGTAACTCAGCCACGCAGCCGGTAACGCTGCATGTGAACATGAGACACAGTCCTCCTTCCTCCTCTGGGCAACCCAGAAATGACATGCTCAGCTGAAATCTCATTCAGGCCAGAGCACTACTCAAACCACATTCTCCCCAGTATGGGAGGACACTTACATTTCCATTCAAGTGGTATTTTTACCTTGATTTTCCTGTGGAGGAGGGACAGCTAGAAAGAGATGTCACATTTGATACCTTTACTGCTACAAAGCACTCCAAGACATCTGGAGGATCTCGTGCATCAGTTTGCCCCTCTCTCCCTTTTTTCAAAAGCAGTTATCAACTAGAGGTGCTTGGGATCTGGTCTTCAAATCCCACACATGGCTACACACATACATTACATACATTTGAGTGGTCCTTCATACCAACTACACTGCTTCAGTGTAGTTCCCAGCATCTGCCAAAGCTCTGCTAGTCACTGAGACAGCTTGGGACAAGAGCTTTCAAGATCATATCCAAAGCATTGAGCCACTCAGAAAAAAAATCCCTTTTACCAAGAAAATCATCGAGACGAAGGAGCAGCATAATACCTTAAGGTAAGTCACAGTTACCAGTTCAAGCTGCACTGAAGAGAGTAACCATCTCCCAAGTTCTGTAGTGCACATTCCTGCGCTATCTCCTTGGCCCACACCTCTGTCAGGCTGAGGAACAGCTCACGCATTCCAGGGGCTCGAGGCAGGCTCCTTCGCCATGGCTGCGTGTCAGCACTCGCTGTCCTGCGAATGCAGTACCCTCGGGCAGAAACGGCCTCGTGTGCAGCCGCGGGGCCACATTCTTCAGCTTCCCACATCTCAGGTTTGTCTGATAAAGAGCAGTAACAACAGCCTGGAGATCACAACGCAGTTCTGAGGTTCAGAACGGGAACGGGTAACAGGGGGGCCCCTTGATACCGATGCAAAGATCAAGCCCCTTTTCCATACATCTGAGCCTCATTTAAAAGAGTGAAGTTATTAAAAAGAAAAAAACATTTACATGTATCTTCCCAAGCATATCAAAACATCATTTGTTCTCTCGACTCTTCCTGTGCTTTCCGTGCATCTCCAAAATGCCCCAGGTTAAGGTGGCACAGTGAGGCAGATCACATCACAAACCAGTTCTGGAAAGACCTATGTGACAAGGCACTGACAAATACACATTTGCCAACTGGCATCAAGCAGCTTTTTAATGCTAATTCTTCCTCAAGCAGCAAGTGAACAGCTTTCTGTTCATAAGAAGTCCAGGGGTTTGGTTGGTTGGTTTTTGTTTTCGTGTTGGTTTGGGGATTATTTTTTTTTTTGTAAAGTGAAGAAATTTAGAGAAATCTAAGTTTGCTTTCCTTGGTGAAGAAGCAGCCTTCTACTACTGAGTGTCCAGCATAACTCCAGCCTGTGCGATGGCTGGAGACACAGTGTACTCAGTCCACTCAAGAGCATTCCTGCCAGAAGAGAGGAAACTACCTCAGATTCCCACGTGTCGTTCATGCCTCCACGCAGCTGAGGATGAGCTATTAAGCCATGCTGACACAGCGTATCACAGCATTATCAGTAGCTTAAGTAGATCAAAAAGACAGTGGTCAAATTTTCTTCTACATCACATCTACTGCTGGGGAATAAATGGAAGCATAACTGAGGCAAGATACTTCAAATGCCTCAGATATCAGCCTTCCAATTTCAACAGCTGAAAGCCACATCTGCACATCCATCAAACTGCATGGTGCCTGTAGCTCTGCTTCTTCCATGGGACACCTGGGAAGGGAGCAACACTGGAGATGGGATTCTTCATCCAGTCACCACACAGAGCAAATGCCTTTGGTGTTGAGCCCCAGAGTCCCATCTCCCCAGCAGCTCTAGTGCCACATGTCCCTGCCAGCCCAGATGCAGCATGCTGAGTAGCTGGGATGAGATGTCTGAGCACCAAATACAGTATCTTCTCTAAAGCAGCTGCAGAGAACAGGTGTCTGCACCTCCCCTGATCTCCCCCAAATCCCTGTTTACCCAAATAATTGGAACTGCTACAGGTTTTCCTGGCTTAGGCAGCAAAAGCTTCCCAGAGGATTGTTAAATGGAAATAAAAAACGATATAGCTGTAAGAGCAGGTCTAAGTGAGGAGACAGAGTTTACACCATCATGATGTCTCACTTGACAAAGTGCAGACCCCTCATTTGCAGAATGACACACCATTCTCCGGCCCTTTTTTCTTAGTACCTGTAAGATGCTGAATTCAAATCCTTGATTTTTCCTGTCCCCTAAACAAACAGGGGAATTTCACCTTCAGAACCAAACCCTGAGGTTCAAATAAGTCTTCACCTGAAGGAGTAAATGCAACTCCAACTCACATACAGGGAGAGAGGTTGGGGTGGTAACCCAATCCCTCGTGAGACAGTTTTACACTGTGAGTAACCGCAGAGGAATGGGGACCTTGGGTATATTTATCCTATTAAACAGCTTCTCAAAAGAAACATTTACAATGCTCTAAAAGAGCTGCATCAGAAAGACTTTTTGGAGCCTTGCTATAGGGCTTCTCACCACCAGTTTGAGTCTGGGAGGGGTGGAGAGCCCCAAAGAGCTGACAACAGGAATTCCCTTTTTAACAGCAATTTTTGCTTCTCTCAGCAAGTGGGAAAACCATGAACAAACAGGTGAATGCAGACATTATTTTCTGGGTAAAAGAAATGGAGTAACAGATTCTTAAGGCACTTTATTGTAATCAATGTTTTTAAATGCAAAGAGATCAGAGACTACCAAAGCAATGATATACAAAGTCTAAACTCAAAACGAGACCTTAAAATTTGAAGTGCAACTGGATGCTTTTAAAATCCCGAAGTTCTTTGTTTCATACATACAGAAAACACATAAAATAGCTTGGCTTTCTTCTGAGAGGAAGTAATTGAAAAGTTTTCCAAAATTTAACCAGTATGTTGAGAAGGTGGTTTGAGTACAGGACATGTACCAGCTCTCAGCTCCCTTCTGCAGCAGGGACAGATTGCTATTTAAGATACAGAAAAATTCAAGGCGCAAAAGAGAAGTCATTTGCCAGACCTAACAACTGCTGCAGTACCATCACAGAGCAGCCACTGGTGGTTTACTTCTCATTGTCTAGACTTGCCTAGAGGAAGTTCAGGTGACATGGTCAAAAAAAAAAAAGAAAAAAAGAAAAAGAATCACTGAGCTGTTTCCTCAGTGTATTCCATTGACTGATGGTTATTTGTAGCCTTGCGCTTGCTCACTATCATGGTATTGGTGCAAGTCATGGCTCGTGTCACTGCTTAATAATGTCCAAACTAGTATCAATACACAGTATAATGAACTCAAGTAGCAGACAGTAACCATGAAATCCTTAAAGCTTCTCTATTTTTGAAACCAGTACTGCCTCTTCGAATGAGCAAGGCAGTGATTTACAAAGTTGTGTAGGTGCTTCAGAGAAGCTTAACAGCAAAGGCCATCTAGAACTGGTTATGCATTGCTACACAAGGCTGCAGAGACATCATCCCATGACAGACAGAATTGCTTCCAAAATCATGTGATGGCAGCCACCGTGGATCCTATTTATGCCATAACCCAAATACAGGCAGCCAAACTAGTTAGCTTTCCCCAGTACAGCAGCCCACGCACCCAGCTCTGACCACTATCAGCAAATGGCTAAACAAAGACAAGACACCACCCTGTGAGATGTGGTCTCCAAGATCAGCTGTGGCAATGATTGTGGCTTCCTGTCCCAACCACCAAGACCCAAGCTGGAGACTTTATTCCAGAGCCTGTGGCCAACCAACTGGTCCCAACAAACATGCACTACCACCACCCCCAGCTCAGGGTTCTGAGAGTGTGGAAATAGCACCTGGTTAAAGCAATTTCACTAACTGATTAGCAGTAACTACTCACTGCACATTTGGGGATGGAATGCAAACCCTCTGCGTGCTCTGGCTGGAGTTTCAGCAGAGCTGACACCACCGCATGGTGCCAGTGTCAGGGAAGGGCCTAGCAATCCCCTCTTCACACACCATGCAAACCCACACTGCTCCTGGAACTCGTCCTCTTGATCACCAGACATTTTCTGAACTAACTCAACTTACTAATCAAGTAAAACTTTTCTGGGTTGTTGGGTTGGGGTGTTTTTTTGGTGGTGGTGCTTTGTTGTTTTGTTTCTTTTAGGACAAAAAAACCTGTTACATTTCTTGGAAGCATCCTCCAGCTACTCTACAACTTCAGCAGCTTATAGAAAACGTTTTAGGGAAACAAATGCCAGAATGGCAAGGACAGATCAATGTCCTTGTCTAAGTGAGAAAAACCTTCTGTTTTAAAATAGGAAATAGTATATTTTACCTCCAAAACTCTGGTCCAGGACACAAACTGTAACATCCAGCCCCACTGTGCCATCAGTTGAAAGAAATGACCCATTCTCCTGTCTGATCCCCATAATTCATCTCAGATTCAGGGCAAAAAAACACAGCCTGAAAAGCTAACAGTTGGCAGATAGAACCAACTGAAATGCTCTTAAATTCTGGAGACTACCTAACTACCACCAGACATTTCCACCTGAGCCTACACTAACATTTTATTCCATTTTATTTACAAAAAATAACAGAAGCCATCAAGTGAACTCAGACCTTCCATGAGATCCCCGATGAGTAAGAGGGGCTATTGTATGTGTGCTGGAAAAACAAAACAGATCATTGCAAGATTCTTCCTGGAACTGGCCACATTTCCTTTCAAATGAACACAAGCATTTCACTGGAACTCAGGCCTGCCCTGTAACCTCAGCAATGGTGGATTTGTCAGCATGGTGAGGGTGCTAAAGTGCCAGAATCAGGAGGGGTCAGCTAGTTCCCGTGTAACCCAGCAGCAAGTCTTTCAAGGGCACAGGGACACTATGTAGCAAACCAGCTGGCTAGTTTGCAGCTTGACACCAGCAGTTCCTGGGAACCACAGCCCCACTCCTTGAGTGAAGGTCTCAGATCAACTTCTCGCATCTTTGCTGCAACAGGCTGGGAAATCCTTCAACTGCTGGCCCTGTTCACACCACCGAGTTGGCAGGAAGGTAACTGACTCTAAGCAGACCCACAGGGCACGGGATCATCAATGAAGCTCGCAGGCTGCCAGAGACTGCAACAGCCTTGAAGATCTGAGTCAGCACAGGTTCCTGGATGAAACAAGACAAACCCACAGTGCTCGCTGGCCTACAGTCCAAGCTCTGTGAAGGAGCCACAGAAGATTTTCCTGTAGGACTAGAATTTTTCCACTTAGCCCTTGAACACTGAATTAGACCCCAGGTCAAGCTGGCTGAGAGAAATGAACCACCACCTATGAAAGGTCATCAGTCATTCTGCCTTCCTCCAGCTTCCTTAGAAATACTTTCATCCTCTTTCTGCTACCTCAGGACAGCTCATTACATGTTTAATGTAACACAAGGAAACTCTTACAATGCACATGTGGTCAGAGAGAAATATCCCTCTGTAAGTTACAGGTTTGCTGAGTGTCATCACACTGGAAGCAATCTGTGATTTAAGTACCATCTCCTTTCAGAAGAGATGTGCCCAATGCTCAGGGCAGGGGTGGAATTAAAATAAAACAACCAACCCAGTAAGGTTACCAAACCAATTTCCAAAGAGAACATGCTTTGAATATGGATTTTCTTTGTTTTCATCTAAGAAGCTGCTAAACCAAGTGTAGCCTTCTCAAGTTCTGCAAATCAGCCTAAGCTGTCCATTCCAGTGCCATGGCTACCACGCTTGGAAGCTGTCAACAGAAACACCAGGAAGAACAAACATCTAAGGACAGCACAGAGCAAAGCCCAGCTTAAGTTGGCTGTTGTATTCTTCATATCTTGTCTCCAAGAGGAGTACACGAAGTACTAGCAGCACTGTGACACCCCTATTTCAGAGGCTGGTCCCTATCTGAGGTGTGTCCTCCCATTTATTTCTCATTTCCAGAAAGTGCTGGGGATGGGGGAAGGGAAGGGTTATTTCCTGTTGCATACAGCATCCTCTTTTTTATAGGATGGCTTTCTCCACACTTGAAGTGAAAAGAGGCATACTTACTTCCCTCTGTTTATAGTCCTGGGCAAACATCTCATGCCAGGAAATAAAACCACCCTATGCTAAGAGCTACTGCCTTAAACTGAATTCTTGTTCCAGATTACTAAACAAATACATGTTTTCAGTTTCACAGCTACCAAAGGCTTCTGAGAATGCCAGATCCCCAGCTACACAAGCTTGGAATGCCTCTATATAGCGATCCACAAAGAGAAGACACACAGTTGTGTGAAGATAAAAAGAGAAAATAGTCCCTTGCAAGGTTCCTTTCTATCTGGTTTTCACTGTACTCTCAAACCGAGTCCTAAGCAGCAGGAAACAATTACCCAACATGGGCTTAGTCAAAAAATTCTTCCACTGCCCCATGAATAAGCTTCAGAAGGGTCAGGAAAAGTTGTAAAGAGTTTGCAAGTCAAGGCTCCAGCACATCCTGTGACACAGCATGTACAGAAGCAGTAGGCTGAGCTAATCACACCACTTGTACAATGTTTAAGAGCACAAAGCCAGGTTCTGGTTTGCCAGACAGAGAACTTGGAGATGGCACAGGAAAAGTCTGTGACATGTAAACGCTTCAGGCAGACTTAACCAGCCTCTACTCAGTGCTTCAACTCATGACCTCCTGTGATTCAGACCACCATGACTACTGTCCTCAGATGACTGTCCCACCCACAAGTGACAGCACTCATGGCAGAAGTGAAAGCCATTTTCAGCCACAATTTTCAGTCACAGCAATCAACAGATCCACACCCTAAACCTGAACGTCAACATATTACATTCTACATTGATAGAACAGGCTGTGACCTGCAGCAACTATATGCAGGCAAGTCTGCAGCCCCTGAGCCTGAATTCCAATGAGGATCACAAATCAGAATCCTCACTCTAATACATTCCCTTGACAGCACAAAAAATAATCTACCTTTCAGAAACAGAGAACTGGTACACAGCCCTGAGCAGCCCCACATAACATGGCAATGCCACATTTTATCAGAATAGAAAGCAAGTCTGACTCTCAGGCCTGTACTAAAAATATTAAAGTTGGAATTTCTCTGTCTGAATCTGCAGCCTGCTATGAGGCCCACCTGCTACCCAGTCTTTTGTCAGAACCCTCTCTTTTTGGAAGCATACAGGCTGGTGTTCCTATGGGCAGTTATAGTTAGCCCTGTGAAAGATGATGAGGAACAACAATCTGCACAAATTAGAGAGTCTCCATCTGAGTATGTGTCTGTGAACTGCCAAATTGGACACAGCTTTTCTTCCAAGAAGGGTAAGTACAGCCTCTGACAGTCCTCTCCTAGAGTAGCTTTTCTTGTGCAAGATATTTCTGATCTCTGCCTGACAGCAAATAGATCATCTGGCATTTCCAGGAAGTCCCAGACAAAGGCATTAGCAAATGGCCAGTATTGACCTAACTGTCTGCCTCAGACAAAAGTAGAGGACACCAGCTCTGTTCAAACACAGCAGCACTCAAATGAGCAAGAGTCAAATGGCATCCTGGAGGAGTGTGGTGGAAGGAACAGACTGGAGCAAGCGAGAACATTTTACACAAGCAACCAAGTAGTTACCACCACCTCTGTACTGACCTGGTCTGGACTTCAGCCAGCATACTAGATGGGAAAAAATAAACTCAAAAACATCAGTGACAGATGCATTCATTTGTTTAGTCCTCTATCCTTATGTGCATGAAATAGTAAGTTTACCATCTTCATGCATGTCCTAAGAATTCTTATTTGCTGCTGGCTTTCCTCAGCAAGTTTCTAAAAACTGGGAACAACATTCAAAAAAGTCCAACAAAATCTGCGCTCCTCTGCCAAAACAAAACAAAAAATCTCCATGAAAACCAAGCAAGCACCAACTGACCCCTCAGGGACAATTTCCCAGGCCAAGGCATCTGATCAAAATACCAACTCCCTTGTACAGGAAGAGGGGCTCAGCCAAGCCAGCTATCTGAGGAACCAGACCCTTCCTGCTACATCAGCATGCAGCTACTCCATGAGCACCAGGTCAAAACACAGCATGCACTGCCATGTTACAAACATCTGACAAATCTAGGACAAAGGAGACCTCCGTTAAACAGAGTGAAGAGTCCAAGGATAGGTACAGAAAGAGAAAACAAGACCAGAGATTTTAAACCACAGTTCTGGTAAGGTGAATAAAGAGATGCTCAGATCTTGAGACATTTCTAGTCCCTTGGCCAGTGTCTGGCAACCACCACTGGAAATAGTACCAGTGGGCAGTAAGAGCATCATAGAGCTGGGAAATTTATCACACCCTACAATTTGCTACAGTGGTTGCCCCTTCAAGCCTGTGCTGCTCTCTCCAAATCAGGTACATCAGGTGGATGCCATATAATTAACATATTGCCAAAAGTCCATTTGCCCTCCTTGTGCAATGAAAGACTCCCTCTAGCTATTATTATTCCTCTTTCCTAGCAGCATGAAGAGCTGCTGGGAAAGAAAGTAATCCATCTCCTCCTGCAGACTAGTTTTCTTCCTTCAGCATGAAAGTACACTCCTTAGAGACCTGAACTGGGCAATCTGTTCCCATGCCTTTCTGGAAAAGGCAGGCTGAGAAAGGTAACAACCACAAGGAGAGAAGAGCAGAGTGGAAAACACTGCCATCATTTGTGTGCCAGACCCAGGACTTTGAGGAAAAACTGCCCAGTGCAGAGGTGTAGGGCACCTGGACACTACCACACAAACCTCTACACACCACTAAAATGAAGGTAGACAACATTATTTTTTAAGCCTTGAGTGGATTGGTTTTGGCTGAGATTTGCATATCTGCAGGCAGCTGAGTATGACGAACTGAAAATTGTCATAAGCAGCACTGAGGTTACAACATATGCTAAACCAGTACCAGATAACTCCTCTGAAGAGCTTCTAAGCAGCAGCTCAGTGCCATAAGCAGCGGGAAACCAGAACAGCATGAACACACAGCAGTAGCTTCCAAATCTTCAGGCAACAGCAAGCCTCATCTGCTCCACCCTCAGGTGTACATGACAAGTAAGTTTGACCACTTAAGAGGACACCTTATAATAGCTGTAGGGCACTTACCACTTGGAGATCTTAATTTGGTAGCTGCTAATTCTAACATGTCTAGGAAGGGAAAACATGTTACATGAGGATTTACATGGGTACAGAACACAGCAGTTCCACTGGACAGTGAGCACCAGAGAGTGAAGGATACGGTTTCACAAGATGAAGAAAGGCGAATTAACAGTTCACCACTGCCAAAAATGGAGAGGTTTCACTCCCTCTTCCAGACACGTGCTGCTGCCACTTACTTGTGTTGGCTCTGGCTCTCACAAGACCCCTCTGTGAACCAGTTTAACAGAATATATACTCAGCCAAAAAAACTGCCTGCTTTCTTTTGGGTTAGAGAAGAAAGGTGAGCACAGGAGCCAGCAAGAAGGAAGAGGATGTCCAGACTGCCAGACAAGGGAGTAGAAAAGGGATAAGGATGAGCGAAAGTAAAGCCATCCTCCCACCCCAGATACCTCAGCATCTCACCTTTGCCACATAGATAACCATAGTCAACAATAAGATTGCTAAAGATTGCTAAAGATTGCCATGTCCCGACTAATCTGCAGATGTACAAATTATTTTGGATGCAGAGACAAAATACTGTCAAAGCCTGCACATACTAAGTCAGTTATCTGCCTTTCAAAAAATAACAGAAAACAGGAAAGCATGTGGACACTATAACCAATAAAGGGAAGGATAAGAGTTGTATGGCTATGCTAGACATGAAACTTAAGGGAGGAAAAAAAAATAGCATCTTTTAAACAGTGGAAATCCTATCCAAGCAGCATAAACAGTTCTGAATATAGAGCCGTCCAGGCAAAGTGCCAGTTACAAAATTTGAGACACACATAAAGATGATGAAATGAAGGACAGAAATATTAGTGTAAATCCTGAATTCATTAAAAGCATTAGAAGCACAAATTCTGCCCATGAGATGTAGAATGCTCTGGCTACCAGCAAAAGGAGGATTCCAGCAATAAAGAACAGGAACACTAAAGAGACAGTGCAATTGTATCCATATTTAGTACAGTCTTATTGAGGCATTCCTATCCTGAAGGCTCTTAAATGGGATATCAGGATGCAGACTTGAGAGATCTAAGTCTTGGAAGAGAATATTTTTCATTAACTCCAGCACCATCTCATTCAGTAAGTAATAAGAGTATCTCCCAAGAACATTCACAAATGCAAATCTACCTTTAAAAACCACGGTATCTCAAGTTTAAAAAGCCTATGCCTTTTAAGGAGAAATAAAGTCCCAGCAAATTTCATCCAGATGCCAAGGATGCCAAATAAAAGGTTAATGTATTGAGATATAAATAAAGACAAGTTAAAAAAAACTTGCTGGCTCAATCTGTCAACTGCTCTGAGGCGAGAGGTTTCCCTTTTTTAAAAAAAGGAACGTCTGTCAAATGTGGTATGTGGTTTAACTGGCTTGCTAAAAGTCCAATTACTAAGAAAGTACTCTCAAAATGGTGGATTTTTCTAAGAAGTTTTCATTTCTGCAAGTGTTCTCCTCAACAGAGAGTGGGAGCAGACTTGGAAGCAACACTCAACCCCTTACAAGCCAAAAAGTATAAGTCATCAGCAGCAACTGACTTCACACAAAGTGCTGCCAAAAGCCCAATGTAAACTCACAAAGAGCAGGGCAGGGGGAAATGACAACAAAATATTTAACATTTTTCAGTCATGTAGATCTTAGTACTCCTTGTAACTATAATAGGTAGAAAGTTTTAGAAAGAAGCCTTCAATCTGATGAACATTCTCCTGAAACTTAGAGATAACCCAGGTACTTACAGATAGTGAGCAAGCAACACCTTCACCAGAGTACAAGGGGCCAAGAAGCACATGGTTAAAAATCTAATTAAAGCAGCTCCTTTTTTTTTGCCTTTTTTTTTTTTTCCCCCATTTTGAAAGCAGTTTCTTGGAATGAAAGGAGGACAATGTTCCAGAAATGCATGTGGGAACTGGTCCCCAGTCTACTTTGGGAGAAGATGTGGGTGGCACTTTGATGGGGATTTCTGATGGCTCTAGAGTTCTGCTTTGTTTTGTTATTGTTGGGGTTTTTTCAACATTGGCAGAATAATGTAGCTCAAGAGTTTCAGTGTCATGACAGAGGCCCACTGAAATAAAGGAAATTGTTAAAGCCAGACAGAAAATTAACATTTTTAGAACTGGAATATATTGTAGCCAGTGGATGGAGAACAGCTGGAGAATATTTAAGGTTTTCTTATCTCTTTCTGCTGTGAGAAGATAGATGACCTATGATTCCACCTATCATCTGGCATCAGGACAGAACCATTAGTCACAAGTCTATCGCTTGTTTCATCACCAGCAAGAGAAATAGTGAGGATTTCTTTTTACCATGAACACTATTAATAAAGCAATTAAACACACGACAGCTTTTTCATCTCCGCGTCCTGCACAGAAGTTGTTGTTTTGTTAGTTGATAAATTTTATCCTAACAAGCAAGGGCTGGTTTTCTCTCAGGAAAACTAATGACCACATAAGACTGCAATTAAAAAGAAAATTTACAAAGACCAAAGTAGGCTTTTGAGAGGTAAAGATGAGTAAGAGAGACCAAACTTCAGTGCTGACCAAAAATGGAAATGCCAGTAATACTGAAATAGAAGCAGCATGAGAATAAAGTTCCTTTTCATGGGTATGTGAAATAAATCCTTCTTCAAATTACTTTCTAATAAATGGCTTTCATGATCTCCGATTGCTCCTCCACCAATCCTGTGATAAAAGTCAACCATCATCTGAGATAACTGGAGAGACTGTTTTGCACAGAAGACAAGATTCCCAGCCCCCTACATTTCTGCTTTGCTGAAAATTAAGCTGACTTCTTTGTCTCAACTCATCATAGTCTTCACGGCTTTACACTGAACTGGGGCGTAGTGGAAAATCTATTCATTTTCCTGTCAAGTACCTAGATGCATCTGTATCTTACATGGACGTGTGCCTCCTCACATCCCGTTACCACCGGGTACTTTAAAGTTAATCTGAGCCACTTCAGAACCACGCTGGCATTCACATCCCACAGAGGAACAGGGGGACCAGGCTTCTCCACTTGCACATTGAATGTACAAAGACAAACTCCCACACACAGAGCAGTGCAACTGCCCCCTCGCTGAGAACAATATTCCACTCCCATCTCTGTGACAAATCCAAGCCTAACCGCTTAAAGCAGATGGAAAACAGACTAACTCCAACTCCTTTCCCCCTCCCCAAAATAGAAAATTAAAAAGTAACTGTTTCTGCCAAGCAAGCACTGAAAACACTGCATTCCATTTCATTAAAACAATTACTCAGAAGCCAGCCAAGAATTACATAAAGCTTCCTCCCTGCACCCCCCCCAGCCCCTTCTCCTCAACCCTCCTCCCTGACAAACAGCTTCCCAACTCGGCAGAGACAGATCACACCAGAGCAGTACCACTCTGGAGAAAGTGGCACCGAAAGCCTCACACTGCACCGGCTCTTGCTTCCCACATACAGCATTTTCCAAACCAAAGTAAGGCAGTCCGAGGACTCCAACAGACCCAGACAGCCTAGCAGGTCTCTGAGTTTTACACCATCGTAAACCATACCATGGCTTTTGTGTAGTTTTCTCCCTTGCATTTGATGGCAAAGTAGCATCCAACAAATTAAGCCCTTAACCAACTCTTACAGAAAAGAAAGTACGATTTTATCTGAGACTTGCATGGCTGAGGGTTTTAAGCGTGATCCCAAGACGCTGGAGGCACCCAGCTGAAGCAGTCAGGCAGCACGGGAGCAGCACGCCAGAGCAGCTGGGCTTTGTGAGGCACTGCCCAAGGGAACTGCTCAGGACAGCCAAGTAGCAAATCTCAGATTAAGCACCAGCACGACAAATTGAAAACTACAGGCTTAGGGTTATAAGAACCCAACTGACACATTCATCCCAAACTCCACACAGCCACTCCACAGCTCCCAGCCTGACTGACAGAGCCGAGCTCCTCGCATTTCACAGCGCTAATAAATGGCAGCTTCTTCTGGCCAACACAGCTCACCCACCCACAACACTGAGTTGGCCACTGATAAGAGATTTCATGACGTGGATGAAATGGCATTTCATTCCCTCCCCCAGCACTCCAGCTCTCAGCAGGGATCCTAACTGCTGGAGCTGCTCACAGCCAGGCAGAATATTTCCAGCTGTGTATCACACTGCCTAACCAGCCCTACACAGCTCAAGAAAAGTCTCCCACACAAAACCATAATGAACAAGGAGACCTGCAATCCAGAAGTACTGCTCCAAGGCCTCTTACTCTTGTGGACCACCTCTGCCCCAAAGGGGTGTTAGCAGCAATAGAAACCCCTTGGTCCAAAGCCACTGCTGATGCTGAGGAATAGGGAGCAGCAGATGCAACTAATGGTCAAACAAGATGAGCAGCAGAGACAACCAGCCAGGACACCATCTTATTCCAACTCAGGGGGCACCAGTAACCTCAGCTGATGTGCCTTAGGCCCTTTCATCTGACCCAGCTGAAATGAGAGTCTCCAACACAAAAGAAACTTTTTCCAAAGAGAAGCCTTGAACTTGTTCTATCCTCTTTCCTGGTTCTAAACAAGGGAGACTTAAACCCCCAATCCAGAGCAAATCATTTACAACCCTCCTGCTCATGACCTTTTCTACTTTTGGCTTTTTTTGCCCCCTCCTGCTCTTAGAAAAACCCAATCTAATCATCGGCCCGGAACTATCATAAACCTCCCTACTGCACAAAGTGAAATTCTCTGCTCACCTTGCTCTTCAGGGTGGAAATAAAGCAAGATCTTATCACACGTCTAGACAGACACAGAATTAATTCTGTCTGCCAGCTCAATTTTGTGACAAAAACCATGGGATTGGTTTACTCCTGCAGACTCCATGCAGTTTGATTTACAGCCGAGCCATTTAAGGCACAACTCCTCATGCAAAGTGTCATTCAGAAAGTTTATTCCCTGGAGCATCATTTACTTTTTTTGATGTTCTGCGCATGGTTTGCAAAATGTTAGAGGTTTAAACACATGCAATGAACAGTAAAAACGAAGAAATCAATCTACACTGCACGCCGACAGCCAGATGTACTCAGTAGCTCACCCAGCAGAGCAATCTACACCAAACTTGAATATGATAGTAGAACACTGTGAGAAGTGGCATGACAAACTGCATTTGAAGACTTCACACTGCCTCATCATCATTTAAATAACTTGAACTGAACTTGTTCAGTGTAGAGGCAGTCCAGCCCGGGAAAAAAGGAGCCAAGCAATAACAATACAGCCTGCCTTCCCCTGTGGCCTGCCATAAATTCTCTGGGATCCTCAGCTTAGGGTTGTCTCAAACTGCTTAGATAAATTTCCCATGTAAATTCAGAATAATTACTGCCTGCTACAAGAACAAGTTGCATTTATATGAGCAGAAAAAAAAGCTTACCAGGCTCTTAAACAGCACAAACACGTAACCTCGGGGCCTCGAGTCCCTGTAACTGAAACACCACCACCAAACTTGTTCCACACCACTCTAGTGCCATTTCTACTTTGTTTGCTTCACTGGGATTTAAAAAGACACATAGACAGAAGAGAAAGGATTAATTTTTAACATCAGTCAGTGAAGGGAGACTGTCCCCATCCAGCTGGCTTCTGCTTCTCTGGGACCATTTGCAATAAGAATAAACCTAAATGGGAAAAATAGCTTAGAGTGATAGGAGAAAGCCATCACTCGCCTCCTATTTTTATGGTATCTCTTTAGGACATGACATTCTTTGAATGACTTCATGATGCTCTGTGGTAAAGGGAAAAGCTAGAGTAGAACTACTGTGGGGAACTTGGAAGGAAAGGAAATCTCCCTACTCACAGCCTTTCAGAGGACAAAGCAAGGATAAGCAATCGGAAAGGCAGTGAAGGAACACTGAACAGGACTGAGAAGGGAATAAAAACTCAAATCTAATTCAAACCCACCATTATAAGCTTTCCCAGCAACAGCAACCAAAAAAAGCTTTAAAGAGTTACTATTCAGCTGGAAGCTATTGCAGAAACACAAACATCTCAACAAACATTAACCTTTGCAGGTAAGAAGCTATTAACCCTGTTTTGCAGGCAGAGGAACAATACACCCGAAGTCAGGGCAAGTTTTTGAGGCTGTGGATAAATGGTTACCTTATGATAGATTAAATGTAAACCTAAAAGAGGTGGTCTCACCTATTTCCCAATCCACTGTCCACGCTAGAAAAATAAACAAAATAATAAAAAAAGACTTTCAGAAGCATCAGCTTTCTGATTCAGCTAACTGCCCAACTGGTAACTGGGGTCACAAGGAAAGGAGAGGGGACAAGGAACACAGCTGCCAGCTGTTAAATCAGGTTAAACCAGTTTGAAATCACCACTTCCACTTTCTCTCCAATCCATTTAACTTCAGCCCAAAATGGAAAGGGATGGTGGCACTTCTTGCTTCTACACCACACCAGTTATCTTGCCACAGGGTGAGACAATTCAGCTTCCTGTCCATGCAAAAATCAGTTGTTCAGCTGGGAGAAAAGGAATGGTTTTCTGAAATACTGGAAATTTGAACTAATTCACAGTGGAGCTGATACTCACTAAGTAAGCAGTAAGCACACAACAGATGGGGAAGCTGGAATCATCACCTTTTTTGGCTGCCATCTGAAACTGGATGAGATGCAAGGTGGGATTTCACAAACACCGAAACAAGAACAGGACCCAAAGGTCTTTGCAGTTCCCTACCTAGAATTTTAAAATATAATACCCTAGCAGTCACAACAATCTGTACTTCCAGAGCTTGTTATTAAACTTAAGTGAGACAGGACAAGCCCTAGTGGGCAAGAAAATCACGTCTTAAACCCCATCATCTTATCGTAGCCTGGGGAAGCTTCCCACAAACAATGTCTCACTTTCAGGCAGCTGGAGTAGAAGAGCATCTTCATTAACAGCTTCCGCATCAGACAAAGAGGGACACACAAGATCAGTACACAAAGGGAGGGAAACATAGTCCAAGACACAGAGCAGGAAACTGGGACCAGAGATCCTATTCACTCGCACTGATTTTCCACTAGCACACCACCACTGAATTCAGAATCTGTTCCGGCTATTTCCAAAGCTACAGTAGATCCTGGATACCACAACTAACGTGTTAGTCAGATTCAAACAGATCTGGTTTGCAGCCATGGACAGGCTTTTCCCACACCTCTAGCTGCACAGATTTAATTTAAAGTATTTATATATATATTTGTCTGTCTTAGCAGTAGATCAAAAAACCAACTCTGATCTAACTAGAAGTGCATTATTATTGTTTGTTCTGCTACCAGACTTTAAGAATTTTATGTGTCATTCCTGCCGTTTCACAACTTGTTTCATACAAGAACATATCAAGGGGGAAGAGATGAGGAAAAAATGTCTGGAGAGATTAAAGTATCATGATTCCCTGGGAAAGAAAGATGAAATAGAGAGACAGAGTTAAAGATGATGTATGAAAAGTTACCCATCTCTTACTCTAGTGGTAGACATGGTGTCAGAGGACCAATTTTAACCAGGAGGGCAGCTGAACACTTGGGATAAGTTGACCTCTCCCAGGGAAGGACAAAGGAGCTAAAGACAGCGCAGAGTCCAGCCTTTCCATGGAAATAGAGCAACAAGAAAAGAAGCCTCTCTCTGCATCGCACACTGCTCAAGGCAGAGGACTCCCTGTCTGAGCTGCTCAGGACAATGAACTCCCTGTTTTACGAAGGGTCACAAGAGCTAAGAAGCTGAAACAAGTCAGAACCCCATTGTGCAGAGTATTAGTTCTGTTTACAGTCTTCTCGCCCAGCAGCAGGAATGACTCAGAAACCTGAGCCAGTAGAAAGCCAAGGGACAAAATTACCAGTGTTTGCCCCCAATACCATTTCCTGGACCTAGCTGACAAGCAATTTCACACTAAACTTTCAGTCAAATAAGGCCATAACCCACTGCATATGACTTCTGAACTGAAGGAACTGCATGAGAAACAGGGAAGCATCACCCTCAGAAGAGGGCCAGACAGCACAGCCCTGCAGAGCACAGCAATCTTCAAAGTGTTGGGACAGATGACAGATGGAAACACATGCTCCCCCCTCCATGCTCCATGAAAAAATCAATGGGAAGATTGTACCCTTTAAAGTCAATTTAGAGAGGATTAAGCCCTAAAGAGAGGGTTGGAGTTCCTAAACAGAGGAAAACAACTTTTGAAGTAAAATCTCTTGTGACACTGAGCCTTTGCACCCAGAATTTTTAAGCCACACTGCTACATAAACCTCCTGCAAAACAAAAACCCTTCCAAAAGTGAGCAAGCACACCTCAAATAAGAAGCTTAAGAGTCTACTTTACATGCACAGCCAAAACACTGCCATAAATAGTCTCATTAAACAGAAATTATTTCTCTGTAAAACATCCTCTACAAGCTCTAGCGAACGCTGTTTTGATTTTGACTGCAAAAGTCCAGTTAAAAATAATCTGAAGCCTTTTAAAATTAAAAAAAACACACACCAAAAAAAAAAACCCACAAAAAAA
>VWZY01000826.1:99671-117821 GCA_013399075.1 Chloroceryle aenea
AGAGCGCTAAGGTAATGAGGGACCGGGATGGGGCTGCCCCGCTGCTGTTAGCCAAAAATAGCAGTTTTGCGCAGATCCCCCCCACCCCCCGGAGTGAAAGGGGGTTTGCCGGGCCTGGGCTGCCCTCGCCACCCGGTTGTCACCAGAGCAAAGGGACCACGCAAGGGGCTGAAAACACGTCGAAAGACTTAAAAGCTGCAGTAAGAGTCATACAAAACTGGCAGAAAGTGGGTTGTACCCCTTACCTCTGCAGGGCTGGTGTGGAGCGAGCGGGATGCACTGCCACCTTGGGACCTCAAAACTACACACTGCTCGGTCTCGTTCAGGCTTTGGAATATCTGTAAGAGGCAAGAATCACGTTTTAGCAATTCCTGCAGCATTTTGAACTAACTAGCAAGAGTGGTTTGGAGAAGGCTTTTGGGCAGCAGCTGGAATTCTTAAAAGGAGGCCATCGTGTGTAAAATAGGTGAGCACATAGCACCAGTTTGCTCCCTGCAGCATTCTGGGCTTCCTCCTATTTAGTTGTGCCACAGAAAAATAGGAATCCCTTGAAAAAAAAAAACCCAAGGCCTTATTGCCAGGCACTGCATACGGTCTATCGTGGGATTATGGAGACCAGCACCCGCACCATCAGCTCCTGAGAGGGAGCACAGGGCAGGCAGATCAGCACAGCCCTGGAGTTAGAAACCAGCTGCATGCTGTCGGCTCTGCAAAGCATGGAACCACACACACGGACTCAAGAAAGTCACCATGAGTAGCTCTTCCTGCCTGCTTGGGAAGGATCTACTGGATCAAGTGGAAAATGCTGGAAGAAATTCCTCACACTTAATGAGGTGCTGAGGACTGGGAGCAATTGGTGCAGTTCTGCAAAGTAAGGCTGCACTGATCCACCAGCTCATTCCCACGCAAAGGCCCTGCATTCCCTGCTCCTCTTCCACCAGGTTTCACTGGGTCAGCTCACCAAGCCAGCTGAGACACACCCGCAGCAAAGCAGTAACGATCGGGCAAGGCAAACAACAGACTGAGCCAGAAAGGACCTGGTGAACTGCACGACTGGTACAAGCCCTTCAGTGGCAACGAATTCTGTCTGAAGTGGCAGAGGGTGTCTGACCATACCCCCCAGGAGAGGCCCAGACAGATCATAGAAGCAACTGCCCTCTCAATTTTATTCCATGCCTCGTCTGAAAGCTGCACAGAGACCACTAATCCCCTGTTGACCTCCTGGGTTTGTCCTGCCACACCAACTACAGCACAAATGGATCATTGTCATTATTTGTTCATCCATCATGCCACAGGCCCTTTCCACATCTACCTCCCAAACCTTTTTCCTGTCATCCCAAACGCACTTAACCCCGAACTTCAGGACTGCTAGAGAGGTCCTCCGCTCCTGGGGCCAAATGTAGGTACCAAGGGAAGAGTACAGAACAGGGCAAACCTATAAAGCCCAGGTGTGCTCCCATAGCCTCCAACAATTTACATCTTGGGGAATTCCTGAGCTATAAGAGACATCTTTAACAGCCCTCAGTGGATCTTTATTCTCGTTTGCTTTGTCACATTTTAAGCCCAAACTCTCTTAGTATCAGCAAAAAGAAAATAAGGACAAGCATCTACAATGTGTTTTATCAAAGCTATTAATCATCGCATTTGCATCAAATCAAATCTGATTTTATTCTTGTCTCCTTGCAGGAAGCTCCGAAGCATTTAGCGTTCTCAATTTGACTTCACCAGGTGGGAGGCACTCGTTTGGGCTTTATTTCTTTGAAGCATGGGAATTGTAGTCTTTGTGCTTGGGCCTTAATTTCTTTGTGAACTACATTTCCCAGAAGACTTCTCTCCCTTCCTTTCCTCCGCCTGGTACGGCCGCACTATGCAGGGTAAGTTTTCCGGCATTATTCACCGGATCAACTTCTGCCATTAGATCCGTTCAGTTCGCCTGTTATCCCCCTCCCCACGTCATTGTTACAGCAAAAGACTCTCGGATGATGTGGCTGTCCCGCTGAATTCCTGGCCTGTACCCATTTGTACAGACCTGTTTATCTTCCACCTTGAACTTGTCTGATCTCTTGCTGAGGAGCATCTTAAAAACAAACGCTAGCCTCGGATCTCCATAGGTACGTTTAAAGAGATTCACTTATTACGTATAGTAGTAGTTATTTTTTAATCTGAGCACTTCCATTTTAAAAGCAGGTTTGCATTTCACAGGAAATGCTGTGTCCTTTGTATGTTTCTCTCCAAGGCTGTCCCTACACTTAACAGCAGCTCTCAAATGTATCTGTTATTTTTGCCTCTGGGCCTACCATTGGCTTCTGTCTCCTGTGGGCCAACTCCTATTACATCTCCATTTCAATCCCCCTTAAAAGCATTTCCTTCTGAGAGATCTTCTGATGATAAGGGACAGGAATGGAGAATTTTCATCAGTTAAAGCAATTTAAATACTGTCAAAATGGCTTAACAGCCTTAGAGAGCATCATGACCAAAGTTACCCTCAAAGCAAATTGTAGTTTATTGGGAGAATTTTGTCCACTCTAATTTATATGGGAAATTAAACCTCTTCGGAGGGGATGCCCAACACAACTCCTGATACACAGCAAAACAAGGCAAAAATCACTGTGAACAGAATTCCCCTGCTTAGATTTTAAAAGTAATTGAGACTATAGAGGGAATCCAATGTTCCCTGTAATTCAACTGATGATGACACAAAGCCTTGAGAACTGGAGATTAACTGAGACAAATCTACTCTTTGCCACTAGCATCTGTTTAGTATCATGGTACAGCTGAACACCCAAACTTTAAATGTATTTAAATACTGCTCTACTCCCTGTAAGAACTGGGACTTAAGAGGGACCAGGGACTTGAGGCAAAGCACTTTAGATGCAACAGGAGTTTAAAAACCATGGGGACACTAAAGCAGAGGATGTCAGAATTACTTCAGTGCCAGCCTTTTAGACAAGTAGGCTCACCACTTCGATACTTCTGCCATTCTCAAGCTGCCACAGATCTCACAGGCACTGTAAGTCTCCTGCAGGCAGCATTTATGAAACTGCCAACATGTTTTAACCCTTTGCCAGCCAACAGACTCCACAGAACCCTCCTTCAAACCCCACTGCCTCTAACACCAGGAAGGGATCTCCACCAGCTAGCGGAGGACTCCCAGTGAGAGCTACTCCCTTAGCTGTCCTCCCTGTGATTTGTGATGGTGAGGGCAGAAGTGCGAGTGGGCTTGAATCTGCATCCAGGTGTCCCCCATTACCACACAAGCTTTAAGCACCAGGCACCAGATTATCCTGGGCCTGTTGCAATCACTCTTTAGAGATCATCCCCTTGTATCGGTAATTAAAGTCCTTCTTCCAACTTCCAGATCTCATACAAGACCCCTTGCTAAGGGAGCTGGTGGGACAGAAAATACCAGAGAGACAGTACTCAGTAGTTTTTCTTTCAAAACTTTTGTACTTTGTATGCAAAACCATAAAGAGACCCAGAAAAAAATGGTTTTGAAATGCAGAAAGGAGAACTGTAAACTGCTACAGAGACCAAATTCAAAGTCCAGACCACAGGTCCTGCACACAATTCCAGGCTGTCAGGAAAGCCATCCTGCCTGTCCTGAGCAGGGCACACCATTCCTCCCCTCAAGCAGGATATCCTTCCCATTCCTACCTGCCAGGCAGATGTTTCTGCCTTGCACACATTTAGGTGATCCCTTCTTTCTCAGCAGAGCCCCGTTCCTGTGGCAGAAGCAGAACAGTTCTCCCCTCCCCCTCTCCACTGAGTCTGGGGAAGTGGCACCCACAAAGGAGGGGGTGCCAGAGACATTCAGGCAGTGTCCTAATCAACTTCAGTCCCATTTCAAGGTGCCCGTTCTGCACAAGGCCTTTATAAAAATACAGAAGTAACTCTAGTCAAGGCCTTTGTCCTGAAAAAGCAACATTTCAAGGTTGTTTTTCTCTCCCTTCCAACAACATGTGCAAAGGATGGGGTAGATAGAAAGCACTGACTTGGAGTAGGCAAAATGTTAAAGAAAGCAGAGCAAGGGTCTCTTCTGGGGAGGAACCAGCCAGACAGTGCCTCTGGGGTGAGGTGCTTGGCCTTCCTGCTATTTCTTCTCTGTCCTGTTGCAGATACCTGGGAAGAACTTTGCACGCTCAGGTCTTTCTGAGCTCTTTACAAGTGCTCTTAGGCAGCCATCCTTCACATCAGGATAGAAGAGCAGGAACCCTGCAAGTCAGAGCTGCTAACTGTCCTTGTACCTTGAGCTGTCCTCAGCGTTGCCCTCTGTCCAAGTGACCCATGAACACTGTCCTCAGACAGTAGGCTTTAGTTAACATTTCCAGAATAATTTGTGCTTCTTTACTAAAAAGGAAAAAGAGCAAAGAACACTTATCAGCATCATTTTCCAGATAATCCCAAGAAAACAGAACTGAGGACATGCTCTTTGCTTGGTTTCACCTGCTATGTGTTGTGTTCTTGTCTTTTAGCTGAACATGTTCTCTGCCAGGAAGTTGCCTGGAGTTTGCAGAGCCATCGGATTCCATCATTTCAGATCTCATTCTGTATCCACAACCTCTCCAACCTTGGCTTTCGTGCCAGCCTGTCTTCCCCCAGATCCTGCGGAAGTAGAGGAGCTGCAGCACTTTGTTTCTAACTGCAAGAGACTGTTTGTAATGACTGGAGCTGGAATCTCAACAGAATCAGGGATCCCAGACTACCGCTCTGAGGGTGTCGGGCTCTATGCCAGGACAGACAGACGGCCCGTCCAGCATGCTGAGTTTGTTCGTAGTGCCCGTGCCCGGCAGCGGTACTGGGCAAGGAACTTTGTGGGCTGGCCCCAGTTCTCCTCCCACCAGCCAAACACAGCACACTTGGTACTAAGAGACTGGGAGAAGCTGGGGAAGCTGCACTGGCTGGTGACCCAGAATGTGGATGCCCTTCACACCAAAGCTGGGAGCCAGCGCATGACAGAGTTGCACGGCTGCACGCACAGGTACTCTCTCCGTCAGCAGAGTGGGATGGTTAATCCTCCAGTCTCTTGTTCAGGGTGACTTACAAGCAGTTGTGGTGTTAGCTGCTGAGAAAGGAGGCAAAATGACAACATGATGTTCCCTGGTGGTGTGGGGCTGCGACGGAGAAAAAGATCACAAACCAGTGCTGATCACAGTATTTAAGACACACAAACCCCACTCCATGATTTTTGTGTATTATTTTGATGATTTTCCTTGGAGCCTGCATCTGTCAGAATTTCCCCTTTCCTTGCTACAGCGAATGTCCTCTTAGTGAAGAGGACATGGGGATCCTGAGGATGTGAGGATTATCCAGGGCTAAGTAGAGTGGATAGTGCCAGAAATATGCAGGATAAATGGACTGGAGAAGGGCCACCACAGCCTGGCTGTGATCACCCAAAGTTTCTAGAAAAAAAACAACACAACCTGAACTAGGAGTGTTCAAAGTGCTTCCTCTAGAGCATTCCTACAAAGCATCAATCAGAGGTAGAAAGACAGCTCCTTGACCTGTACTATTTGGTAAATCAGATAATGATGACAGACCTTCCAGGCCTTCTAAGAAACAAGTTACATACTCAGATCTTCAGCTGACATGAAACTCTCTGTTAAGACTTTGCTCTGAATTTCAGGGTTTTCTGCCTGGCCTGCGGAGACCAAATCTTACGCTCCGAGCTTCAGAAGCACTTTGAAGCAATGAATCCTACCTGGAAAGCTGAAGCATTTGGTGTGGCTCCAGATGGGGATGTCTTCCTGACAGATGAGCAGGTGCGCAATTTCCAAGTCCCAGCCTGCAGTAAATGTGGCGGAGTCCTGAAGCCCGATGTAACATTTTTTGGAGATACAGTGAGCCGGGAAAAAGTGAACTTTGTGCACCAACGCCTGGCAGAATCAGACTCCATGCTGGTGGCAGGATCCTCTATGCAGGTAAGAGGGTCTTCCTCCAAACACTGCATTCCCATTTCTGTGCTACTCTTCCTGCAACAATCCTTGGTCCCACAGTTTAGGACTACTAATTGCTGTGGATCAGAACAGCTTCCCCAGAGGTTCTTTGTATTTTATTTTCACAGTGGTTGGAAGGTGGCTTCAAGGTTGACCTGTTTGGTCTTCCCTGTCACCCTATTGCCAGTCTACTTCATGCTGCTATAAAAACTCCATTCAGACCTCTCTCTGCTATCTCTCCCCATCAGTAGTTCTGTAGGTTCACAAGTGCCCATAAAGCCAAGATACCTGATACAACTCAGTCCTGCAAAAATCACCACCCCACTTTTTTTTTCTTGAATATTTTACCCTTTTGCAGGTTTCTAGGTCTTATGGCACACTCTGTGAAATACCAGATTTTAGGACCTCTAAATCCTAATTAAATTCTCGATAAGAGAGCAGAAATATTTCTGTGTGCTGTTTAGGATTGTCCTTTGTATCACAATGTGTTTTCTCCATTAGCCTCTTATAAGGTAAGGTAGTTCAGAAACCTGTTCTTTAACCCATGGAAGTTTGTGGAATAGAGTTTGTATAAGAGAATTTTTTCTACGAAGAAGTTCTATGACATTAAAAAAAAACTACTTTAATGCCTCCCAGAATGGGATAAAGCCAAGGCTGCCCCATTGTGATTCTCTTGGCTTCAGGATACTGGAGAAAAATTCCTTGAGCTTGCAGTTCTTAGGCTTATAATCCTTTGTACAGGAATGATTGAAATGCCTTGGGTTCATTCTTGTACTTCTTAAGTTGGGCCATGTGAGAACCATCAAAGGAGAAGCATTTAAGTATCTATGATAACTAATGAAAATTGCTGCAGCGATTTACTAAAGACAAGGACATTTCCCTTCACTGTACTATGAAGTTTTAGTTTCTGTGAAACTGCAGATCCTGCACTGACAGAGGTTAAAATCTGTTCTTTTCTGTGCACTTGTCAACAAAGAAATTTCCTACGTGAATTCAGTGCAGATGCCTAACACAGCACGTACACACAGACCCTTTTCCCACTGCCAACACAACTGTTTCACTTCCCTTACTCCTTTCTGTAGCTCTTCTTTTGCCTAAGCTGCCAGTAATTTGTCCTCTGATACTCCTGCAGGTATACTCTGGTTACAGGTTTGCTCTGGCTGCCCGGGAGAAGCAGCTGCCAATTGCGATCATTAACATCGGGCCCACAAGGTTAGATCACTTTGCATCCTTAAAACTGAATTCCCGCTGTGGAGAGCTGCTGCCTTTGATTGTTGTACATGAGCCAACAAGCTGAGCTTCAGTAGCTAGCAGGAGTAAAATTATTTCTACAAGGTGAGTACCTTCCCTGGTTGGTCACTTAACATGGTGAGAAGATTGTTTCCCATCAAATGCTGAATAAAAATACATTCCCACAAAGTGCGCCAAAACACAGCTGTAAATTTTCGTCTGTAACTGATACGCTCTGATGAGCTATGATGTTGTTTGCCATGATCATAAACAAAAAGCGTACTAAGTGCTAGCACTCCCAGAAAACCGGGAGTGGCAAGAGGAGTCAGAAGACTCAGCAGTGCTGAGTTCCAGTCAGCTTGTCACAATCACTGAAGTACAGGGGATCGTCTGCAGGTTCAGAGAGCCTGATCAACATGGTTGCCTTTGTGACTGACAATTCAAAAGCTGTTCCTGGTTGACTTGATCCAGCTAATCCTAGTCAAAACAGTGCTGTTTAAAATAATCAATTCTGTCTAGAAGGCAGCTTCTTCCCTCCGCTCCTGCAGGACTCCTCATCTCAAAAGGGAAAAACCACAGTCAAAGAGGCAGGTGTGAGACCCAGTGCATGTCCCCCGATGACACCAGGAGAGGGCAGCAAGCCTTGCACATGTCACCCTGACCAGTTTTTTCCGTTGAAAACATAGCCACTTATCAGGAAACAGGATGATGATGAAGAAAAAAGTACTTTTCTACTTTACCTTGCCATTGTAAACAGTGCCTTTTCTTTCCATTCACTGGGAGAGGATTATCAGTCTACCACATCTGAGAATAAAATACCTTTCTTATAATTGTCCCCAGAGAAGAACGAAGGACGGGGATTTTGACCATGTCTCTTAAGGTTATAGCACAGGAGGGTGATGTGGAATCCACTTCTGGCAGATCCAGTACTACTAGCGGGCAACTGTGGAGTGTACAAAGAGAAAAAGGAAGCAAGAGGAACTCAGCTGTCATTTAAATAATAATTTTTTTTAAAGTTCAAAGTAGAAGCTGAACAAGAATACTGGTCTTGTAACGAGATTATTTGAAAGCACAGATTATGAGGCTGATGTCTTTCAGCAAGGAGAAGTCAGCATTTCTCTCGACTGTCAGTTGACAAGCTGAACTGCTCCCTATCTGAACCCTTTAAAAATTAAGTATTGTTGAGGTGCCAGAGGAGGTACTTTAAGCTAATCTGACCAACTATGCTGCTGCATTTTCCAGAACGTATTTTTTGAAGATATTATTCAATTAATATCTAAATTAGTAAATTAAAATTACCTAAATAGTAAATTAAAATTGTTTATAAGATTGATACTATTTGCACTATCATTTCCTTTCCCTCCTATGATTTAAGTACAGTCTCAATAGCCAGATTCATTTTTTCCATTGCAAGAATGCAGGATGTAATTACTAACACCTGATGAATTAAGAGAGAAATACAATTTAATCTGTACAATAGGTCTCCCTCAGGAGGTAATCTCAAATTATTAATAGATGTAATTTTCCACACTCCCAACATCACTACGGGGTAACCACTTTTTGTTGATTCTTAAGGTGGTAACATAAGACATATTAAATCATTTAATGGAGTAAAAGACAGAATGGAGGTTGGACTTGAAGATCTCCAAGGTCCCTTCCAACCCCTAACACCCTGTAATACCTGTGATCTTGGCCAGACTAGAACACTAAATTTTTTATCTGACCCTCTGAAGGAATCTACCACTATCCTGCTGGCTACGAGGGATCTTGTTGGGGTCTTCCAAATGCCCCAGTCTACTCACCATGTAACATGTCCCATAATATTCTGACAAGCACTGTAACAAGCAGTTGGTGGCAAGGATGTCAGAGTCATCTGCTAAAGGGTCAAATAGCAAAGCAAGGACAACTGACAACATGATGCCAGGTCCTTTTTGGCTTTGTTGTTCATTCAAATCCATGCCAGGCAGGGCAAGTAAAGCACAGAGTCTTTGGGATACTTTGGCATCCAGTTTCTACAGAAGGTAAAGGGAATGAAGGTATTTAACCTATTTCAAGATTTGGCTATTATGGGTCAGAGGAGAGACAGCTTCATTTAGAAGCCAAGTGAAGTAAGTTCAGGACCCCTACCTGCATTCTGCTCTCATTTAACAGAGCTCCCACTTCATGGCAAGGTGTCTGCTCTTTGGTAGTGAAGAAAGCACACAGATGTCACTCCATCTTTAGCATAGTACAGCTGTCCTGCTACCCAAAGCTTTTGCAGAAATCATTGCTAAGGCATAGCAGTCTCCCCACACAGCCAGGGAACTTGCACAGCGTGGTTATTTGCATAGCTTTTTCCATGTAAGAAGAGACAGTTATGCCTCCTTAGCAGACGAACCGGGGCTGGCCTTCTTACTATCCATATCATCTTCTACACCTCCTTGAAACTTGCATGACACTGGCCTGTTAAAAACAGAGGCTGCAGGTTTAGTGCCAGCAGAGCCAGCATTTTGAGAAGGTGTGGGAGCATAGCCAAGAAGTCTAAAACAAGAAAACATTTCCAGCGAGGACTTGGCGTTAGCAAGGTGCCGGGTAACTAAACCTCCCACATCTATCCCTGCCACTTCTCCAGTTCAGCAGCTGAGCCTGAGGAGGAGGAGTCATGGTGTCTCTTCATTATTGCTGATAAATGAGTCATGTTACCCTGATCCTCCACTGATTACACTATATACTTTTAAGTCACAGTGACTTAAACAAACATTACAGTAAATTTCCTGTGCATGGTTTATTACTATATGTTAATGAGTATATATAAAAGAAGAATGTAAGGCTGAAACAAAGGAGTTGCTTTAAATTCTTTTTCTGCTGAGCTGATCTAGCTAAAATCTACTAAAATTGACTCAGAGTGGGATCAGAGCACCTCAGTTCTTAACACATTCCCCAAGACACCACTGAGAAGTAAGTTCACTCAACTGAGAAATGCCAGAGAATGCCTAAAGCTCCTACACCAGAAGATAGACCTGCATCATTCCAGTGCTGATTGACACCTTCTCCTGTCACTCCTTGGAGACTATTTGTGTGGGACGATGCAATACAGAGATAACAGCTATCAGAAGATAATTATGTCATTGCAGGTAGCTAGCAAAAACTTATCCCAAAAAGTTCATGTTTCTCAGCTTACTGATGCATTTATCAGCCTGAAGGGAGTTACAGAAACCTCCAGGGTTGAGCACTATCAGATGTGAATTAGATATGCTGGGGGAAAACAACAAACTCAATGAAAAAAAATGACCCAGTGTTCTGCTGTATTCTCTCAGCCTACGCAAAAATGTCAAGGAGGGAGGGTTTTAAAAGGGGGAGAAATATTGTTCCTAAAAGACTAAAGAAAAGGATGGTAATCTTTGTTTTTACTGTCTGGAACTAACAGAAAAAAGAGCGTCACAGAGCCTGAGCAGTGTTCTCTTCCATCTTCAAAAGGAAACACAAATCCTTTCCATCTACCTTGTCATCTGCTTTAAGCCAGCTTTATCCTCCACATGAATCAATTTCTCCTGCCTTTTCTGCCTCTGTTGTTAGAACTGTCCACCACAATCAGGGCTTGAAGTCACAGCTCTGTCCACCTGCGGGTGGCAAAAGTATGCAACAGATAACAGCACAAGGACAGGTTTTTTAACATCAAATGAGCTCAATCAACAACATAGGCTCTTCTTTTTCTTACAGCTGTTCGTACTGGAGCAAGCTCCTGAGGTTTGGATAGAGAAGCTGAGTGTGCCCTATAATGGATTTTTTTCTGCTGCTCCTATGAAAGTGGGGTTTGAGTTACCCAAAACAAATAAAAGCTATTCCTATTTGGCAAATCTTGTCTTTGTTTCTGGGCAAATTCTCAGAGCAACTTTGTAGTCAAGTCCTGCAGCCTGAGAAAGGTATTTCATATGCTGTGCTCCAGCACGGGCAGCACAGACTGCAGATGGCCCCAAGGACTTGCACCTGCTGGGTATGGTGTAAGTGCAGCCTCCCACATCTTGTGGTCAGATTGCTCCTGCTGGCAAACCACCTTATTCACCACTGCTGGAAAAGGACCAAAGACCCTGGGCATGGTGAACTTTGGAGGCTCAGGAGCCTTAAAGTGAAGGTGACTAAATCTACCTCCCAGAGTGTGCTGCTTCTCCTGTGACTGCCTTGGATGTTGCCCTTTCCTAGTCTTTGCAGCTGTGAGGAGGGAAAAAGAAAAAAAGGAAAGAAGAAAAAAAAAAAAAAAGGTTTTTCAAACCAGTGCCAACTTACTGATTTCCTCAGTCTGTTCATTCAAAACATGGGGCTTGGACAAGACAAGATGGCATTTTCCTCTTACATAACCTGTCCTAGGGCAGCCCCAGGTGAACAGCAACTGAAAGCAACAGGAGGCTGTTTATGAGTCAACGGGAAAGGAATGAGTAGGACCTGAGACTTAAAGCCTCAGAACACCTGAAGTCAGAATTTCTTATTGCTAAAACCAGCCATTCTCTACAGTGTCTCAGTGCAGGGGTTTTGAGATCCAAATTAACCTGGCAATTATGGTTTTAGATTACAGAAAGATAATAGTGGTGAGAGAGTAAATTCATGATAGAAAACTTTACTTCTCCAGTCCTACTGGTCTGGCCATTTTCATCACTGATAGATACTGTGAAAATACCTTTCAGATGCCAGATTCCTCCTGGCTGATGCTTGCTTTCTTTAGGGACAGGAAATTCTGGTACATGAGCTGTTAAACAGCTTTGATTTGCTTAGCTGGAGGCTTTAAAAAAAAAGAGGTGGATGATGCCATTTGGAAAAACACCACCAAGGAGCCCATTAATCCTCTTCCTCTTGCTGTAATGGTTCTGTGAGCTTTTCTCACTGCAAGAGTCCCCAACAGGGGCTGCACAGCAGAGTGCTCCACCACCTATGCACCAGAGTCCTGACAGGTACAGAAGAAAAAAAGGAAAAACCATTTTGTGTTAGAGGGCCTGTGACCTCTACAGAGCTGTGACTTCTGCGCACTACAGACAAGCACTCTTGAGTGAATGACCCAAGTGCTGCTTGCCATTGCCGAGACCCAGGCAGCACATGCAGCTTCAGCATACGCAGATCAGCTGTGGTGCCTTTTTGCTAATAAAAGAGGATTTCTGGGACATTCTGCCATTCCCTCATCAGAAAATTCATGCAAAATATATGTGTAGAAAGATTTAGACACATGCTACATCCAGATATCCAGTGTGATCCCACATCTTTACATTGGCAAGGGCAAATGGAGAAGAAAATCCAACTGGACTCTGCAATTCTAACGACTGAATATCTGCAACAAGTCCATCTGTGTCCCAGAGTTCATAGTCTGACACAAACTGCTGCTGGTGGGAGGTCAGCAGCACTTGGCTTCTCGCTCAAGCAAGTGGCATATGACAAAAATCAGATTATACCCTCCCCTATTTAGCACTTGGCATGACAGAACTTAATTGGGTTTAACCGTTGATGTTTGTGCACAGAACTGACTGTGACTGCAGCAAGGCTCATTGGCTCTCCATGCTTACTACTTCTACAATAAAGAAATGGTGCCTGCAGCTAGGAAGAAGTTGAGAATCCTCAGGAAATAGAGGCTATTGCACCAGTGGGATTACAGCTGCCCTCTCACCAAGAGGAGTCCCTCTGTTGCTTGGGGAAAACAGCAGTGGAGTGGAGACAAGAATCAAATGCTTTTTGATGTGTTTTTCACAGCCTAGCATGAAGGGAAATAATAACCTCCATTTATTGAGCTGCATACCGCTAAATGGTTTGGAAACAATTCCTAAAGCTCTGCCAGATTCATGGTGATTGGCCCTTTCAGTGAGAGGGAAATTTGGAGCTGTGAAGAGCTGATGAAAGGGGAAAGCTATTTTTAAGGGTGGGTGATGAAGCATGGAAAACTCATGAAAACCACCCCAAAAAAATCCAGGAAATAAGTCTTAGCAATGCCCTGCAAAATGGAAGATAACTCAGATGCCTGGCAAAGTGAATATGGTTTTCCTATAGAAACTTGCAGCAAGTGATTTTTGCTCAGGTGGTGATAAAAAAAGAGGGACATACAATAATGTACCTGGCAGCAAAACAGTTATCAGGCGTAATAGCTTCTAAAAACCACCACAGAACACCAGCCACCTTTCCAGTGCTTTCCCTGAGCTTCTTCTGCAAGTCACACTGGCAGCTCCCACAACAAGGAGCATTTAGGAGCAGCAAGCAAGGCAGGAGGGGCATTTCAGAAAGATGGGGGCTGAACCACTCTTCCAGTGACCAGAACCCAGTAACACTGCAGCACCTTTACCTCTCCTGCTTGTCCTATTATGCTCAACCCTCTGCTGAAACAGTCTACTAAATACTCTTAGGCTGCTACCAAACCCACAATACCACTACTTCACAGTTATATAAACAAGACAGTGCTTGCATGCAGCATTTAGCAGATGAATCATCTCAACCCTGTACAGGGAAGGAGATAGAGCTACCCATAACAGACAAAGGCGGCTTTGCCCTCCTTTTACGGTACATACTATTAGGATGCAGAAGAACTGAAGGCAGCAGTAGCCACCCTGCTGGTTGCTGCAACAACACTCCTACTTGGTCTATTGAGGAAGGGAGCAGAAGTTCCTCTCGGCAGCCTTTTACCCACCTCTTCCATGCAGATACAGTGTGAGGGAAGCACGTGCTATTCACAGGCTAAAGCACAGAACAAATAGGCTATGAGTTCACTTCATCCTCACTGCCAAGAGACCACGGCAGTTCAAGGAGGTAAAGATGCATGACAGAGCAAGTAAATCAACTGAACATTTGCGTTCTTTTACGCAGTTCAGCTCAATGGGGCACAGACAGCTGAGCATTTAAGCATTTGCTCAGCAAGCCCTCACATCTACAAAGTCAGGTTCAAGACCTGTTCTTGTACACACCGTTGCAGGCCATCACCTCTGCTACCTCACTTGTAACACCCTCCACCTATATTCAGTTCTCTTTTCATTAGCTCAAAAAATCTTCTCCCATCTGTTAAGGTAGGATAAACTGCCTGCTCTCCTCTGTCCTGCCAGTAACTGCTGTACAAACAGCTGCAGCAGAAACACTGTGTTGGTATACAGTGGTATTGAACCTGCTCTTTTCTCTCCAGGTGGCAAAACAGTGTCTGGCTCTTGGAGCAAGTTTCCGACAGGAATGTTTTAGTAAACACGAGCAGTCTAACACAGTCCAGAAAGTCAGAGATAAGCTGGGTACAGTTTTTGTGTTCCAGTCTTCAATAAACAGTGACTGTTCTCTCAAAATTACCAGGAAAAAAACCTATTCTGAGCCTCATTCAGTTCTCCATATTGCCTCTGTCTTTCTAAGGACCACTCTCCACCATAAAAAAGGGTAAGAAAGGGTGCCCTAAGAGAGAGATATATAGGTTCCCACCTATCCCACCAGTTGGCCCAGCCATGCAGAACGAACACCGCAGAGTCTGCAGAGAGCTCTCTTTGACAGCTGGTTATTTCAGCTGATACCAGCAGATCAGAGTGACTGGATTTGCAGGATTTCTACGCATCACAGGCTTCTCTGTGTCTAGCAGTGTTGGTCACTCCCTGACTACAGACTGGTAGGCTATACATTTTTGGTATTGTGCGCTCTGCATAAGCAGTGCAGTTCCTCACATCAGGGCACGCAGGTGGTGTCCAAGGAGCTTCCGGCCAATGATGCACTCCACGGGACCTAGGCCAGCCAAAGGAGTGGGGAGGGACCATCAACAGTCCATACATAGGAGAGAGGAGCAGGGAAAAGCAGCTCTGCAACAGCTGGCACAAGAACCACATAGGATCTGCTTTATTGCTCCATAAAGGCCTGGCCCCCAGTGACACCAGAGTGCAGGAACAGGCAGTGCTAAACAGGCATAATGGTCTAACTTCTGTACAGGCCTATACATAACCTCTGTGTGGTCTGGAAATCAAAAATCAGCCATTCATCTTGGAGCCAGAGTACCAAGTGTCAAATAGGGACTGCAGCTCCTCTCCTAACCTAAGGGAGTTTTCATACTGATTTCAACATCAGTAAGTTCTCAGTCTGAAGAGAAAGTTGAAGTAATAGTGTTTGGGTTTTTATTAAATGGGAAGAGTTTGCAACACCCATTCACTGAATGTGTTGTTTTCTCTATCTTTTTTGTGAAACACTAAGGAAGTAAAAGGTGCTTTTGAAATGCTGGATATTAATTACTCAGAAATGCTCCCCCATCTATTCTAACAGACATTTCTGTTCAAAAAATGCATATTCTTTATGTCTCTTATTTTCTGAGGCAGACACAAAATGCCCTAGAGGCAACAGGATAGCCAACAGACACACAGAAAGTTCAAAGCAAAGAGGGAAACTTCGGTACTGTTGCTCAGGGGAGAGGGCACTAGGCTTGGAAGAATGAGACCAGAGTGAATTCTCAGCCCTTTGATCAATTCAGAAGTCACACGGTGACATTCAGAAAGCCACTTCACCTCTCTGCATGTTTTCCATAATGTAATAGACATAATGCTGTGCCCCATGCCTTTTTGTAAGGCATTCAGAGGTCTACTGAGAAAAAGCATGAAAGGGATGGTAGATAAATGGTATCACTATTCTCCCCAAGATCTTTCCTGAATGATCAGGAACAAAACTGCTTTGGAAAGGTGAGGCAGAGAGGCAGAGTCAGGCCAGCAGGGTTTTAAAACCACTGTTCCAGATACAGATGGTATCTGCAATTCCATGTGCAGCCCCCTGTCCTCTCTCTCTCCATCAAATTACCAGATTCTGCATGTTTTTCCTTCCACATCACTAACTATACAGCAGCAGAGGTGAAGAAAAGCTGAGCCCTAAGAGGAACAATACAAGTGCCTAGTATTGGTCTCCAGGCCCAAATGGAAACTGAACCACAGTCATTACCACAAGCATAGTTTTTTCCTCTCTGCATGTCTCAACTCGGCTGGAGCATTTTCTCTTTCATCTCTGCAATGCTCATATAGTTAGCGTCATTCATCTCTTCCCGCAGAGCCCAAAAAATCTTGGCCTAGAAAACAACAATAGAGAAAAGGAAGAGATGCTGAGACTTCACTTCTGCAGTGTAAACCCACAGAGCTGCCATCTCTCCAGCAGCTCACACACCAGCTGCAATGGCTGCAGCATTGTGTAGGTCCTCAGAGGTCCTACACTTGCTGAGCACAGGACACTCTGTATTTCAGGTACTCTGTTTCCAGCATGGCAGCAAATCTTCACATACTTTCTGGGCTCCCCATCAGCTGGCAGTGTCAGTTCAAGCAATCACAAGCCTGCTCTTATACTCTTTCCACAATGTTCCTCAAAGCCCTGAAGAGCAACTTTGCACAATTCCTTCAGCCTCCCCACCTGGGTCATTTTTAGGGCCCGACACTTTACATACTGTGAGAAGATTCCCTATGTATGGTAATATCTAAAGAGCTGAGTGGACTGTTTAAATTTACTGTTAGGTCTTTCACACCACCAAAGCAGTATGGAAATGAGAAGTGCAATCAAGTGACCAAGTGTAACTGCAGTCTTATGAAAATCTGAATGGAGACAGACACAGAATGAATTGGTGCCTTCATCTATCCACTGAGTTTATCCAGGGCATGCTAGCATGCCCCAAAAGCTGGATACCAGGAGTAGATATACTACTCACCTCATATTTAGAGTTCCTGCTACAGGGAAAACTTATACCAACAGTTTCTGAAATTCTTCCAGCTGCAACCCAGCTCTCTTCTCTGCTTGTAATGGTATAGCTCAAAAGTACAGCATTTCTTCTAGATAGCGATGGTATTTCACTTTTTTCTCTACAATGGGATTTATCATTTATCACCACAAAGGGATTTTTATAACATTTACATGCACTTGGAACCTTTACTGTTCTACAAACAGTAATGCCAGGATCAAAGCTAGTGTGTGAGGACAGGAGACCTCATCTTGCACTTCCAGCCCTAGGAATGAGTCATCTTAGCCTAATAATGGGAGAGTATCCAGAATCCTCAGCATTTCTGTGGAGAACCCAAACAGCAAAACGTTTCCAGAAAATTCATGTACACAAACATGTGTATTAATGTAACTAGGATTAATAAAACTAGGACCCAGTCTGCCTTAAGATGGAATATCCAACTGAGATGCACATGTTCCTTTCTTCATAAACAAGAACAAAAACAAAACCCCAACAACCTAAATGTAATTTACCATCCTATCTTATTATCATCCTAATGTCCTCAAAGATCCAGTGACCTTCACTACAAAAGCAGTGCAAGTGCCTTCAAATAAGATACAAAGCCAGTTTCTTCCTTCTCAATTTACACTCAGAGCCCTCTCGCAGATCCTTGGGTTCTGCTCCACGTTTGAGAGCAGTTCACACAGACACTGCTGAGTGTAGGACAAAGCCTGCCCCTCAGAGTCCTCTCCAGAAATCGGCTCACAAAACAATACACTGAGGGGATACTCCTTGTGAAACTCGTCCAGGATCTCCATCCTGTACCAGAGCAGGATATGCGCATTCCTCCGCCTGATGGAGGCAAGAGATTTATCTGGTGGTGAAGCAGGCCCTTCCTCCTGCCCAGCCAGCGAACAGCATAAGCAACCCCTGTCGCAGGAGCTCATCAGCACCCTCCTGAAAGCCTCTGCCCGTGAAACCACCTCTGTAGCATGACAGCACCAAGGCTGGGCAGAAGGTTTGGCACAGGACCTCGCTAGGACCAGAAGGCGAGGCAGATACTGTCCCTCAGGAGGGCTCCCTGCCCTCCCCTGGCTTCCAAGCCACACACACACTCCCCTCCCCGTGCAAGCGCGCGCACAGGCGGGTGTCTCGGAGCAGAGAGCAGCCAGACAAACGGCTCAAGAACTCACGCGGCCCCTGGTGCAGGGCCCCCCCACCACGCGCTGCGGGAGGGCGGGAAAGACCGCCCTGAGGGGAGGGAAGGGGAGCGGAGCGCGCGAGGTACGGAAGGACGGCGCCGCCCCGCGAGATGCACCTGGGCCCGCTCGTTTCCGCCCC
>VWZY01000828.1:217-13889 GCA_013399075.1 Chloroceryle aenea
AAAGGCTGAGGTACTTAATGCCTTTTTTGCCTCAGTCTTTAACAGTCAGACCAGTTATCCTCATGGTATTCAGTTCCCTAAACTGAAAGACAGGGACGGAGATCAGAATAATCCCCTCACAATCCAGGAAACAGCAGTGAATGACCTGCTAAACCGACTGAACACCCTAAAGTCTACGGGGTGAGTGTGCTGAGGGAGATGGTGGAGGAACTTCCTGGTTAACGGGGGAGGTCCCAGATAACTTGACAATGTGACACCCATATACAAGAAGGACGGGAAAGAGGATCCAGAGAACTACACGCCTGTCAGCCTGACCTTGGTACCAGGGAAGATTATGGAACAATTCATCCTGGGGGGGGATCACATGGCAAATGCAGGACAACAGCGGGATCAGGCCCAGCCAATAATGGGTTCATGAAAGGCACGTCCTGTTTGACCAACCTGATCTCCTTCTATGATCAGGTGACCCTGAGGCTATGGTATAGTGATTAGGGAGATGTTGGGATGAATGTTGGACTTGATGATCCTAGAGGTCCTTTCTAACCATAATAATTCTATTATTCTATTTCATATAATTAGGAACACTCATTCAAATAATAATTGCAAAATAACAAATGTTTCACTTAAATTTAATAATTTTAATATGGATTTCAGTTGCAGTTCATAAATTCCACTTTGCTTCCAAAAAGATTTCATGTTAATGCATAGATTAGTACTTGTGTGGCAATCCACAATATGATGGGCAATTTCTGTATGTTCACAGCAATTAAGTACTCGAGGTATTCTTCTCCATAAACAATACCACGATTCTTTAACATCCAAATTTGATATGTAACACCAGATAATTTGACTTTCATTTTGTCCTCACTAGCTGATGGAAAAAGCGCTAAAACATCAAATATTTTTGAGGCTTCATAAAATGTTTAAGGCTAACCAACTGCCCTGTTAACATGTAAACCAGCAGATCCTTAGTTTCAACCTCCTGTTTTGACTGGCGTAAATAACAAGTAAACAGTGAGCTAAATGCTCTCAACAGGATCTCAGTCAAATCTGAGAGCTCTGATTTAACAAGACAATGTGTCACCTCTAGCTTACTGCACACTGTGTTTGTACAAGGGACACTGAACAAGCCAAGTAAAACAAGTAATCTGAAACTATATCACACAGAAGCTCAATATTATTCTGCCCATAGTGGTTTGACTCACTTTAGCAGAAAGAAACAAATCCTGCTATGGAGAATTTTGTGCATCTTCTGGGACTGTACTGATTATTTCCATAAAAATTCACCCCTCACTTTTAAAATTAAGAAACCAAAAGAAAAAAAAAAAGTGTGATGCAGATACAAGCTTTTTATTACGCTTTTTGAATTAAATAGATTTAAGAAGTACATTGATAAGCTTATGACCACTATCCCTCCAGACTGGACTTCTGAAATAATGGAACTAATGCACTTTTTGCTTTACGGAACACGATTCAGCTTAATCTCACCAAAACACGGTAAGGTAAAGATGAGGTCATGGGTCACAAGAGGTCACAGTGCAAAACAAAGTGTCTACGTATAAAAATCAGAAGATTATTTGTTGTTTTGATGAATCAAAACAACAAATCTGAAGGTATCATCTAGCTAGATTGGTAATATTAACTTGCTTGTTACATATGTTTTTAGACATGCACGCATACATATATTCACTGTATACAGTTCCAAAATATTTAGATTGTGGTTTAGTTCAATGAAAGGCACTGGGTCTGTCTCAGAAGAAGATTTTTTGCAGGTAACCTTAACTAGTCTGCTGTAGAAATAAGGGTGCTTAGAAAAATCTCAATATAATCATGAAAAGCAAAGTTAGGTGTTACTTAACAGATTAATGCAGTAGAAGTATATTTATTAGAAGCTATCTGTCACTGCAGCTTTCACATCTGTTCCAAATACAAGATAGAGTGGTTTGGGTTCTTTTTGCACCTTGTACTGTCAGAAGACCGAGACCTTATTTGCTTCATTCTTGTTCATGAAACAAATTGAAATGCAATGATCTATCCTTTAAGATAAAAGCTTAACAAAGCACTTTCTGGGTATTTACAAAACCAGTTTTGTTAATAAACATATAAGCATTCTAGCAAAAAAATTTCAAAAAAAAAATTTGTTTGAGAAATGTGTCTACTTAAAATCCAAAACACTCTGCCAATCAATCAATCAATCAATCTCTTCCCCTTTAACACTTCCCACCCCTGGTAATCAATCCAGGATCTTTTCTGAAAGTGACGTCATCCCATTAGCCAGATGAAACTTTATGATAGCCTTCACCTAGGAATTACATGCACTCCAGGCATTCCTCAAAATCATGTTCAGCTGATGTAACCTGCTCAGCTTTTCATAAATGTTTTCCCCTCCCACACATATGTAGCAAACTTGACAATTCTGAAGCATTTGTTGTAAATACCAAATCCAGCATCTAGTACTTAAACTGTTATTTTGAATAGCTATTTTGAAACAGAAGATTTTTAATGTTTACAAGATTTTGATAGTGTAATTTTAGTGTCTCCTCTGAGCAGCAGCAGAAGGCACAACTGTTTCTTCTGATGTTTTAATGTCTTTACTGTTGCCTTTGACTTAGCTATTAATATAAGAGAACAAGCAACATGGTAATAGAAGTAAGCTAAAGGTCTTAAAAAGGTTTTTGATTTCTGAAAATAAAGCTAAACTTGATCAGTAAGAATGTAACAAGTATTCGAATATGGAAAAGTGACACCAGGAACATTTACAACCTAAAATAACAATGACCAAGCAAGCCTGCAAAGCCAGGATAAAATGTTTGCAAAGGATTCATGAGTTACTGTTCCTAGTTTCTACAATACTATTTTGTTTTATTAAGTTTTCTCTACAGAAATCTAAAAGTGATCTGAAATGAAAAATTAATTGGAAGATTTTTAATATCTGTATTAATCAAAAATTCAGTTGTTAATATCTTGAAGATTTCTGAAGTATAATGGAAAATAAGAATATCACAGCTAAAAAAAAAGCTTCCTATACAATGATGTTGAGTAAAAATGAGGATCACTGGGCATAAGCAGGATTAAAGAAGAAAACTCTGACAAATTAACTGCAGCTGTAACAGTGAACAACTCCAGGTGTCAAGAACCAGCACCCAAAAGGAAAGAAAAGGCAAAAGAAAAGACAAGCATATCAGTAAACCATTAACTCTTGAAATGGGGTGCAGCTGTCAAGCTGAAGGACTGTATATGGCCATGAAAAGCCAAAACACAGGTTTGCCCTGACACTGGTGTGATTTGTTCTGACCAACCTCGTCTGAGGTAGCTCTTCAAACAACATCTGGTTTTGTGTGCCTCTGTAATACATAAAAGGGTTCAAAGCACAAGTATGAAAAAGCCTACACAAATACAAAACCTGACCTTCTTCACCTTCCCATTTTTCTATTTTCTGATCTTTCTGGTCCTGCTTCTTCAACAGAAAAGAAAACTCTAACAGGGTTGGAAACAGCAGGGGGCATGGACCTCAATGCAGTATCTGAAGTAAAATCTGCTGTCTTTAGTACATTTCAAGAAAAAAAATTGCCAGGAATTTATTTTTAAGTGTTTCTACCCAACAAGGAGATGACATTTAAAAGCTGAAAAATAATATGTATTTAGACTTGACAGTGATGTAACAACATTTTCAATCACAGTTTTCTTCATGTATAGACGCCTGGCAGCCTACCAGGAGATAAGACTGTGTATAATGTTACACACACACTTTCCTTCCCACATTATGTTGGTTACCACTGGCAGGATAGTTTTTGGTCTTTCTACCCGTGCAGCCAATGCTCAACTACAGCAACAGGGATGAAAATTTCCATGAGTTTGTTTATTCGTCTTTGGCATGAAAAGTTCTTCCATTTGGACTTTTTCTACTTAGACTTGTCAGTTTCTATTCCACATCACCAGGAAGTAAACAATTATTTGTGTTGGCAAGGGGTGACTGGATTTATTTAGCTAAAGTATTTGGAATCATTCTACCTGTCCTTTTGGACAACAAATTTAATCTCTTGGTAAGACCTCAAAAAATAATCAAGTGTTTCAGAAAGCAATCAGGGAAAAAAAAAAAACAGGTGAGTGGAATATATTTATATATGTACATAATCATGCACATGTTGCGATATTTTCTGCTGTACTACTGTCATCTTCATCACAGGTACCATCACTGAAGTTGCAATAATCTGTAGCCTTAAAACAATGTCTATACACACACATCCAATTTTGATCTAGGTATAGTACTGAATAAATGTTTTCTTTAAGCAAGCAAAAAAAATGCAAAACAAAATAAATAAAGAACAACTAGATATCATTCAGGTAATTCACAAGTGCCCCAAGTAAAAGCTGAATTTTACAAGTAGACTTAGAGATATACAATGATCTTTTCCCATAGAAAACAGCCTCACCGTGTAGATGGACTCTGACAAGCCTTCATATCATTTTAAAGCAGGACAAAGAACAGCTCTGTCACATTCATATTTAATCAAGATTATTTAAAAATTAAGATATGTATCTCCATTTACCTTTTGATAAAACAATGAGAATCATAATCACAATACAAGTAAATTAACCTTACTTATTTAAAAAGGTGAACTGTACTTTTCTGTTAGTGTACAAACTACATATAGGTCTTAAAATAAAGCTACCGAAAAAAAGCCAATGAAAAGCTAATCTACACTAGTATAACCTTCTTTCCCTGCACTCCAAAATACCATCAGTACAAGTGATGCTGTTCACAAAGCTTGCTAGATATGCTTCAAATACTACTGCCATAATTCATTAATTCAATATATAAATAAAACACACATAGAATAAATATCTACAGTCACAAAAACCCCAAACCCATCCAAAAGAAGCCAAAAATCAAGCAGGGTCATAAAACTTAATTTCAAAGCCACAAGTGAATAAATGATGCTAGTATGAGATCACAGTCCTTTCAACAGGAGGATTACACACATATTGCCATTCCCAGGACAATGGCAGCAACACAAAACAGGGTTTCTCTCTCCTTCAGTTTACTGCCTCATTCATCATACACAAGCTTAGAAAAAAAAAACAAACAACCAAAAACTTTGGAATTTGCATGCCCCCCTTACCATCCAAAACCCATGTTCCTAAAAAATAGTCCATCCTTCCCTTTCACCCAGCTACAGCATATCAGGAACAATCAACAAAAGCAAATCTGAGCATTCATTTTTATCCTGAAAGAACCAGGTGTTAAATTTTTGCTTCCTCTTTTATACACACATGTCATTTATAAAGTAGCTCACAATTAAAAAAAAACGCATACAGCAATAAGCCCAAGTGACTAACAATCAGAACTGCACTCCTGCAAAGCAGTATAAAATAACACTGAAGGAGGTGAGGAAAATAACAGTTATTACTATAATGCATGAAATTTGGGGGACAAGTAGCCAAAACAGGAACACAGGTAAAGCAGTTCAGCTTCCAAGCTTCTGTATTGTAAGACCAAACACAACATAAGCTAATGCTAAACCACAGTTACATGAACAAAAATGACTGAGGATACCTGCAAGCTGTACAACTCAGCATATCTGCACAGTACAAGCCACCTTCTGTATTCCAAAACACCTACAACTTGCGTTGGAGAAGCAGCACGTGTGTGTGTGTACAGGCAGCCTTCTAGAAAACATCATCTGCCACTTGTGAAGCCAACTTACAAAGTTAAATTAAACCCAGCTGATCCCTATATTCACATAATGGGGAACACTTACCACAGCAAATACATCCCCAAGTCAGGAGAAGAAAGCTTCCACTTACCTGAAATAACAAAAAGAGAAATAAGATTAAAGTGATGTATCAGGAAATCTATGTTATAGATCTGACATTTAGGGGAGGAAAAGGAGATTTACTTCATTCAGTTTTGACTCTCCCTTCTTCCCCTCCTCTCACAAAAAAAAAAAAAAAGGTNCTAAGAAAAAAAAAAAAAAAAGGTAAGACTTGTTTTGCGGGGGGGTAAGAATCTATCATAGCCTGCATGCGTACTATAACCAAGTGCATACATTTAATTAATACACACCAGCATCAGTAGATCAGTATGGCCTCTTATCCAAAAAAGGTGCAGAAATTCGGAACACTGGGAAAGGGATATATCATTTTGGATGCTGGGGAGACAAACCCTGTCTGTCAAGGATGGCTGGAACAGCTGCTCTGGGCACCACCCTAAGCAGGGACCCAGCCCTGAAGCACAACTCTCTGGGGCTGCATCGGGACTAATCCTTCTGCCTGGAGCAATAGCCAAAGGGTGACTCAAGCAAGGTACACCTGAGGCAGCTCTACCCCTTCACAATGGGTTGATTGATTTCAGTGGTTTTGATTGAGAGCAAGTGAAAACTTAATTCATAATTATAACCCAACAATTATACAATTGGCATAGTATTTAATCCAGCCCACAAATAGTTCTTCATTAAATCAGAAGTCCCCCATAATTCATTAGCTGTGTAAGCAAACCTGTGATAATAAATATGAATTTAGTAAAATGTGAAATAAGGTAGTGTCTGAAAGTGACTGGAACATGGGATTTTTTGGAGACAATAGAACATATTGTCTCCACTGTAAAAGTGTATACAAATATTCAAACTCCTTTTAATTACTATCTGGTATTATCAGAGAAGGGGTAGTTTGAGAATACATCACTGTTCAACCACATAAAATGCTTAATGCATAAGGACGCTTGAAAGAGCGGTTAGGAGTAGAGAAAAAGGAAAAGAAGAGTCATTTACAATAATACCACCTTTGAACTGCACTAGTCCTTTTCTAAATTTGCCATCACAGGAAGCGTATAATAAACCCCTAGTTCTTGGAACATTTCAGATTGTATGGAGTTTGTATGGAGTTGTGACATTCCAACATATATTTAAGGTGCATTCATTGTTTGGTTGTTTGTTTTTTTTTAACACAGCAAGTAGGTTCTTATTTTGGAGACAGTGGTGCTATCTAGTTAGCACAAGGCTGTGTCACGCAGCACAATTGCAGAGCCATTATAACACTACAAATAACACTTTCATTATAACACTACAGAAAAAAATAGATGATGTGCTCAGAGGGACTGAGCTCCCCCTTGCTGGACCCTTGGCAGGCTGGGGCACTCGCTCAGCAGCTCCAGAGAACACTGCTTCTCTACTGGGACCTCATGGCTGGGCATGAGAGTACAGACTGATGCTGGCACACTGTAGATGTTTTCTACTCCTACCCAGCATTTAGCAGATTTCACTGTTACTCCCTTCCTTTATCCCAAGTTGGGGCAGAAGGGATAGACACGACAGGGATGACAGAACACCAAAAACAAACCCTCTGTCTATGTAAAGCTCTTCATTAACACTCATTCTTTTCTAAAACTCCTATCATCTCTAACTAAAGTAAGACCTTTTGAGAAATAAATTTCCCTTCAGCCTTTCCCTTAATGTTTGCATATTACTCATAGCTAGGACATTGCTTTTCTTTGTCCTTTCACACATACAGACACTGCAGGGAATTACTCAAAAAAACCCCACAAACCAGGACTGGGGACTTTAAGCACAGTTCAGGTACTCTTTTTAAGGTACCTCTTACTTCTACCACAATCTTATTGTGAGAAACACCAACAGTTGTCTTTTAACAAATGTATGAAAGCATTAGTATTAAGAATTACTAAATTGTAAGAATCCATCCTGGAAAGAGATACCAAAATGTTTGACTTTGGTGGCTGTCAGAATGGTCAGGCAGCATATGATAACAGTTACGAATGAACTCACATTGCTGCTGCTGCTGCTTCTCCCGGGTACTGTTGTGCAGCAAGCTGTGCTTTGCCCCTCCAGTTCACCCTGCTGTTGGGTGACCTAATGTGCTCTTAGAACAATCCCCTATTTTACCTTTAACTGAATTAAGAAAATTAACAAAAGCAAAAAACCAAAAGCATCTACTTTCTAGATATTTTAGTTCTAGCAGTTCATTACAAAGCTTATTAAGACTGTCCCCCCTCCAAACTATGGCACACTATGCATATTACTCCTACATAAAATTACCTACTACTTCATGTATTCAATATATAGACTACACTTTATGAAACCTTGCATCATTATCCTATTTATGATTCTATTATTCAAAAAAAACCCACAAACCAAACCAATAGAGCATAGGTACTGGAAGGTGCTGCCATTCAATTCATTAATACTGGCAGGTATTACTGCATCCAGAAGATGGAAGCTGTGCTGCAAGATAAGCCTTTGGCATCACTGACTTTCTGCCAGGTTTCCAGACTTCAGTCTCAGAGGAGGATAAGGACACCTTGAAATCTAAAATCAGAAAAACTAGTGTGTAAAAGCTAACCTTGCTTCAGAGTCAGTTCATGCTTTACCAAACTGAGGTTTTAGAAAAACGAAAGCTTAGTATGCTATGCAATGAAAGCTATCTTTTTATTTACTGCTAGTTAACAAGAAAGCCAAGTCACAGAAAGCTATGGCTATTACACATATGCAAACACAGTTCATTTTACCCCAGAGCCAAAATAGTGCAAGCAATAAACAGGAAAGTTTTGTTTGCCTTAAAATTGTTTCTGTTCTACTGCCGGTAACACAGCTAAACCCACTAACATCTACATATATGTTTTATTTTGAATGAATTTGAAGCATCCGGACATCAGACAATCTCTCTTCTGCCACTTAATCCTGAGCAGTCTAGGCATTGAGGCATAGAACACTGCCTTGCTGCTAAATACTGCATATAAGGAAAACAACACAAACAGCAATGTTTTTCTTTCTATCAACCATACTCAAGAATATCTATAAATACTTAGTCTGTATTGTAACCATGATTTTTTTTTCTCCTTCATTAGATTCAGTTTAAAGGGATTTGTTTCTGCACCAACTGTGGTGAACTCACCAAAAAAATGCCTGTAAAATGTAGATAAGCTGTGACGACAGTTGCTGCTCTATTAGTTTGCTTGCATGGTGGATGTTTTTGTGATTATAGTTACTCCACCATTTAACGGTAGGAGGCTAATGGAATTGTTACTTGCTACGGTAACAGGCTAAATCAGTTGGGGAAAGGAGAAGAAATGTGTTTACACTTGAAGATGTCACATAAAACAGTGGGAAGCTCCCACCCCCGACACAAGAACTGGCGTGCTCATTCAAGGACTCATCTACATTATTACATGCTCCTTCACACTTAGAAGTCTATTAATTTACAATTAGTTGTATTGATTTTATAGTAGATTTGTAACTTCTGTAATAATTCACAGACTACTTGAAGAAATTAACCATGCCCCTTCCAAAGATAAGCATTATTGATAAAGCGGCCTTGGCATAAGTTACTGAACACATCACTGACAAGCTGGATTTTCTGCTGTAAATTCTACATTAATTACAGCAGAACTGATTGGTAGATTCTATCTGCCCCACCAAGAGTTTCTTCTCTTAGTCCTGACAGTAATCCACCAGCAGGAAATGTAATCAGCCACTGGAGATAATGTCAGCTCAGGTTCTGATGCCTTGTTAAGTTAGAGAGATTTAAATAATGTTATTATTGCATATACCATCTCACTGCCGAGGGCAATGTGTTCTCAAAAAAACCCAAACCAACTAAAAAAAGAAAAATCTGAAAAGAGATGCTACATAAAATACAATTTCATTGTATTTTGAGAGCTGTATCTGCTGTGACACTGAACAAACTGTCAGGGGCCTACTGATTGAGAATTAACTACTTTACGAACATATACTGTATAAAACATGAGAATATGTTTCTCAGAACAATTACTGTTGCTTACTATTTTATAAAATATTTTGTAAAGTTGAGAGCGTGTGTCTATATTATCTTATTTAAATAGTAAGCCATTTTGTAAAATAAGCTTCTGCACATTAGTACAGGCATATTCTTGCAATTGCTGCATACAAATATGAAAACAAAATACTTCCCATAAAAATTAAATATCTCATTTTTCTGCTTTACTCAGTACTTCACTCAGTGACAGTGTGAACTGAATTCATTTCAATGTTGGGTATATAAATTTCAATATAATGTTGGTCGCTACATAAAACTCTTAATGCCCGAGTCATAAAACCTTGCCATGGAAATATCTTATCTATGCTAATCATAAAATCTCTGCCCAACATTGTTCCTCTTTGAGAAATCTTTCAGTTCTGTGTCTACCTTCTTTAAAATAAAAATTCTCCTTTTCACTGACAGGCCATCGGATGTTCTTTTGACATATGTCAGCAGCTGCAGGCTGAGTACACCAGTGGGCAGTTTGTAAAAGTCTTTTTATTGAAAGCATTTTGAATTTTTTCTAATTTCTATTAAAGGCATTGCCCCCAAATTTTATTTGAATAGCGTAGGCACAGACACTCAAGTTACCCAGTGCTAACACATCCCAAGTGCTACTAGATAATGCCAGGCACTTGCTATGTACCAGCCTTGTAACCTTCATACTGCATTTCATGTCTGAAAATTTGTGAAGTGTAACATCATTTGACTGTCTCATTTCTTAGCAGTGCACAGCCCTGCTTTCCTCCATCACTGCCTGTTGCTATACCCTCACCTATCTCCATAACAAATGAGCCCTTGGTGTTTACTCTAATCAAAATTCATAGCTACAGCTAACTGCTGTGGTTCTGCACTTATCTACAGGAGTAAAATGGGCTGTGCGGCTGATTAGCGATCAGCTGGGCTATACATTGCTACTAAAAAAATTCCATGTAGCTACTGACAGTCACAGTTCATTTACGCCTCATTGTGATAGATGCACAGACAGTCATGAATAAAAGGTCAGGAACCACTTAAAGCATTAAAATGGGCAGTGTGAACCTCTATAAGTAAATCACAAAGAAATGCAGAGGACGATCAGTGTCACAAAGCGCTGTGTTTACTCTGTGGTAAAACATTGGCATACATAAAAGCCATCACACTTAAGACAGAGTCTCCTAAAGACTTCCTAGATCAGGACAGAGACAAACACATAGTCAAGGTGTTTGGTCTGTAAAAGGGAGCTAGAAATGACCTAACAAGTGTAATCAACCCAAGGGCGAAGGCAGGATATTTCCTTGGCAGGGGAGCTCAGAGGCATGCTTTCTGCTGTTGCAGTTCCTCCTGACCACTCTATCAGGAGCTACTTAAAATTTTAGCCATCCTAAGTAATTGCACCCTTAGCTGTTAAAGGACACGTCTCCTTAACGTTCTTCTGATACAGGTCATAGAGTTTATTTAACTATCTGCACTGGTTTTCGCTGGGATAAGTTAATGTTCTTCATAATAGCTTATGTGATGCTATGTTTCGGATTTGTGGCGGGAACAGTGTTGGTAACGTGGGGACGTTTTAGCTAGTGCTGAGCAGCACCTGCACAGCATCACGGCTGCCTCTGCTTTTCACTCTGCCTCTGCAACAAGTAAGCTAGGGGTACCCAAGAAGCTGTGAGGGGACACAGCTGGGACAGCTGACCATATCCATACCATATGACAACATGTTCAGCATATAAAGCTGGAGGAAGGAGAAGGAAAGGTAGGATGTTTGGAGTGATGGTGTTTGTCTTCCCAAGGAAGTGTTACATGTGATGAAGTGAGACTTTCCTGGGTATGGCTGAACTCCCTCCTGCCGATGGGAAGCAGTGAATTAATTCCTTGTTCTGTTTTGCTTTCACAGGTGGCTTTTGCTTTACCTGTTAAAAGTACCTCTATCCCAACCCACGAGTTTTTTTCTGATTCTCTCCCCCATCCCACTGTGGGGGAGCGAGCGTGTGGCTGTTGTTAAACCACGACACTATGGTAATTTAAAACAATCATGGGGGGGCTTCTAAAGGAAAACAGAGCTTCCCTATGGTCAGATGTCTAGCAGTGAAACAGGGCATTGCGCAGACAAGGAGATGGACGAGAAGTCTGAATCTCTCAGAAATGTATTTCCAGGGTTTGAAGGGAGGAACAAAACTGAGCTTTAGAAGGGAGGAATGCAAGTGCTCCTTGGTTATAGTAAGTATTGCCTGCATATAAACAAGGATGGGAAGTTCAAGACTGTAAGCAATTACATAATGAAGAAAGTTTAGGCCTGTAGAGAAAAGGCACACAGCACAGTAGTTAGGCTCAGGAAAGAGCTGGAAGGCTGAATCCACAGAAAACTGTTTTCAGTGCAGGGAGCTATTTACACACATCACATCAGCTCGGGATGTTCTCTGTGAAGCGTCAGACAGCCATGGCAGCAGTGACCATGCAGCGCTCTATTAATACAAACGCCTGTTCAGCTCTGTGTGGGACCACATGTAACAGCTCTGCCCAGAGGGAACAGACCAATTTATGGAACCAATGCTTAATGGGTATCTAAGGAGGGCAATATTGAGCTTCACTGTAAATATCACAGAGATCGCTTAAATGGTTTCCTGCAATGTGACTGGAATGAAGATCATGAAAAAGGAGGAAGAGCTGACTCTGACACCAAGAACACTTAAGATCATCAAGCTGCTGAGCATTGTGGGGAAAAAAAAAAAAAGCACAAGATCCCAAATCCACCTCAAAGAAGCTATCACAACTTTCCTTTTCCCACAGCTCAAGCCTGTCACCTCTGTCACCTGCCTACTCTCAGAACAATAAATCTCTATGTAAATAGAAAGCACCTATAAGAAATTATATATTACAGAAACCCTTCTGTTCCCTTCTAGAGAAGAAGTCTTTTTCAAGTATGAATATGTTCTAAACACTGTTACTTGAACTCAGAGCACAGCTTGTGAAATGGCAAAGGGCACAGGTCTGCAGAGAAAACCTGCATAGCTCTAAAGTTTTATTTTCAGGAGCCTGAGGTTATCCTCCCTATGTGTAGGAATATCATCTATCTATTGAAGGTCCGTCTTTAAGAGATTAGTGTGTGCATGTATACACGCACACACACACCCCCACAAAAAACCCACAAAAGGTTATTTCCTCATTTTGATTTATTTTTTTAAGAATTATAGTAATTTTTTAAGAATTATACCTATATATTTACTTTATTCATTAAAGGTTAAAGATATTGAAAGATCAAGAGGCCACACAGTAAAGAAAACGTCCTGCTTTTATAGGGAATCACACTGTTTCTTAGTATTTGCAGTTGCCATTTGTTTTTCTTTCAAAAGCATTCTAGATTAAATAAATTAAGCCACACGAGTCCTGGATGTCAAAATGCACAGAGCCAAGATAAACAGCTTCTCAATGAATATTGTTAAAGCCATAAATTTGGGATAAAGGAAAGCGATATATAGGGATTCATTAGATTTTTTTTCCCCCCATAAACTTCAGGTTAGAGAAAACTGAACACATAAAACAATAATACAATTTTACAACTGTAGCATATACTATAAATTAAATCCTTGGAGCTCCTTCTGTTTTCCCTTATTCTGTCAGCATATGCATGAAGACAGTAACACCCAACAACTGCAGCATATGAATTCTCTGTCACTCACTAGAGTAACAACATGTCTTAGAAACACTCTTTTCCAAAAGCAGGAGTTTTGTGCCCACCTTTGCTGGTTAATAATTCACAGTAAATCTCCTCCTTGGTGGCAGGAGGGGTAAAGAAAAAACTGTACTGAGTAACTTGCTGATGTACAGATAGTGAGGGTTACAGGCAAGAAAACAGGGAATGATAGAACAGGCAAGACAACAAGAGCAACCCCCCCCCCAACCTTTA
>VWZY01000828.1:18460-72153 GCA_013399075.1 Chloroceryle aenea
AAAAAAGAAAAAAAAAATCAGTATTTTGACCTTGTTCCTGTTGCTAAGTATGATTGATTATTCTGAATGGTGATTCTCTTTGAGAACTAACAGATGTACATGATGCAGTATGACACAGTCCTTTCACAAGATTAGTGGTTGTGATACAATAAAAACTGTCCTTCCCATGGCTTGGACTGTAGAGGAGAAAACTACAAACTCAAGCATAACCATACAGTTTTCATGGGGAATTTTAATACCATCCATAGCTGCACATATGCTTAGTCCTTAACACAGCTATATAAAACGCACAAACATGAATGAATGAGAAGATTCTGAAATATTTTCAAATCTAGTGTGTGCAAAATACTATAGTTGTTCTACAATAAATCCAGTGTATAGTGTAACATTTAATTGTTGCAAATGTAGTCAACCTTTACTCGTTATCTCATACTGAAAAACATCTGATGGTGTTTTGCTGATTAGGAATAACGTTACTGCACTAATTCTTTACAGATCAGTCATAAGCCAGAGATTTAAACAATTGAATGATGCAAGGAAAGAATAATTTTATTATCAGCTCAAGTGTATTTGGGTGTTTTTCTCCACTAGAGAATTTTTTGATGTAACTGTCTAGCTTAGCTCATTTTTTATTCTTTTCTGTTGGTTCTATGGACATAAAGGGCCTTCACAGAAGTTATGAACATTTCAACATCACTTCAAACAAAGATTTAACTGAAAAGGTGTTTTTGAACACAGCTTTTATAGCTGCTTTACTGTAATACTTGCAACGAACTACCAGTATCTTATTATTGGGTACCTTAATGAACATTACTTCAGAACATATCCACTAGCATCTATGTACTGTTCCTTCGAACCCAGTGAGCTGAATTAAATCCTGTAGAATGCATCCCCTGATAGCCCTGAGTACAGATTCAGTCAGGCCATCAGCATCTCCTACTAATAGATGTGCTTGTTTCCATTCTATGTCTTTTCCAGTTCAGACTGGTTTATAACCCTTACTTAGTACTCAACGGGCAAAAGAGAGGCTTTCAAAATAAGAAAGGATGTTTTCACACAATAGTATGGAAGAACTAAAGGACCATAGACAATTTAAACTGATGTTGCTGGCTTTAATCCCCTCAAATTAGCTGCCTGGATACTCAAGAATATCCACAAGAGTAACAAGAAACTTTCTCATGACAATTTAAGGAACAATAAATAATTACTTCAGTGGTCACAAAAGTGTACTACCAGTGCAGAAGACTACTAAATCCAAAAATCAGTGAGGCTCACTTGTTGAATAAATCAGTAACAATAACTGCTTTTCCCGGCTCCCTGAGCATGTTTAGAGAGGAATCTCATCTTCAAATCTGGCTACAACAAGGACAATAAGGAAAGTTGCTTTGTTGGACCACCACCCAAAGCCACTCAGTGTGGAGGCAAGCCTGCAGATTTTATTCCATCAAGCAGTACAGAAACCTTACATCCACCTCTCTCTATCCCTCTTGCAAATAAATTATCTCTTTAAGCACATTTTTTTCCCAAGGTCGAATAGAATTTAATGCTTTGATTCATGACAACCCATCTTTGTATACCAGTTGCTAATTGAGTAAATTTTGCAAGACTGAAAAAAGTGTTCATTATAGAATTAGACAGAAGCAACTGTATTCCATACCTCTTTTTAGGCACGAATATTCAAATATTCATGCTCAGAACACATAAGATTTGTCAGTTCCCAAATTGTTAGCACTCATTCTCCATAAAAGGTCTCCTACATAACCTCATCTCAAGAATTAGAAAATGCAGTGCCCCAAAGCATTAGTCACTTCCAAAATTTTAGGTCAGAGAAGATTTCTACACTATCAAAATGATATTTCCCTGAAAGCTCAAAGAGATTTGATTCTACTTCCCTGAAAAGTTCTACTGAATACAACAGAAAGCAAAGCACAATCATCAAACCTTTAACATAGTCTCATGCCAGAACATGAGAGAAAAAGCTCAAGAGAACTCTGGAAGGATGAGACCCCTTAGGTGATGTGTGTGAAGTGAGGAAAAGTATCATACCAATTTTCGTCAACTAGACACCGTGAGTAGTTTCTTTAATTGCAGATCATCTTCTCTCCAATTACTACCATGGGAAAGCTATACAGATTTGATAGTTGGCTGAAGTATTGCTTCTTAAGAGAGCATTAGAAATGCATATGAATAAAACCAAAACTACACCTTCCTCCTCCTCTGGGTCATGGAAATTATCTTACTGATTACATCCATTATAAACCCTTACCTGTTAAGCCTCCCTTCTAAATTAAGTGAAAGTTAAATGCAGAAACATAGAGGTAGAGAAGCTGAACTGTTGGTTTTGTTAATACATAAGTAATAGGTAACTGTACATAGAATTCAAGTGGTATCACTGCCAAGTTCCTGCAACTTGGAATGTAACGTACAACTGGTAAACCACATCATTAAAGAAAACTAACAACAAAACAGTAGGTTGATACTAATCTCACAACCTAATGCTATGGCTTCATGCAACTCGACTTTTATATCCTTCTGCTGAGTAAAGCAATACTGTCAACATGTGCTCCCTGCTCTAGCAATACAGTCAGGCATTTTTCTCCCAGACAATTGCATTTGCCGTCACAACAAGGGTTGAAGCAGAGCCAGAAAACCAAGATGACTACACGTCCTAAGAATACAGCAGCTGAATTGAAGAACTGTTACGGAACAGGGTTTGGGAACTATCAGCACTATCTTATATCGTAGCTTTCACCACATGTGTACGTTCCCCACAGAATCATAAAATTGTTCTGGTTGTGAGAGACCTTCAAAAGACCTTCAAGATCTTCAAAATAAACCCAAACTAACCAAGAAACAGGGGAATGATGGGGGCATGTAAGTCCTCCTTGAGCCCTCTCAAAACTGTTGTACAGAAAACAGAAATATTACTGCACAACATAGATTCAAGTGTGCGAATCAGCAGTTATCATTGTAACCTATGATTACTTATTTTTGCCACTAAATACAGAAAAAGACAATGGCAATGACATAGAGTTCTCCTGGCCACTTGCAACTGCAAAGGTAGGAAGGAAGTATGATCTTTCTAAAGCTGTGGGTCTAAAATGTATCCATTACATTCCCAGGGGGACATCCTGTTTTCACATGTGGTACTTTAGATGGTTACCATTGTGTTTTGAAACCTTCAACAGGCATTTCAAGCACAGAGATCATGTCTTTTGGAAAAATACTCACCCCAGTGTAAATACAGAAACACACAGCCCTTGAAACAGAACAAAACAAACTAAAAACAAACAAACAAAACCCATAATAAACAAAACCAAAACACACAAAAAATCAAAACCAAACAAAACCCAACCCAAACAACTAACCAAACCAACCAACCCCACAAACCAATGAAAAACCATACACACAAATAAAAACAACCAACAAAACCACCAACCAAAAAAAAACACCCAACCAAACAATGCAATACGGACCTCAGATTCACCAAAAATTTTCGGCTGCTTCATATGGAGCTGATTTGAATTGACATAGTGGTCTCCTTTCCTTTTGACAGGAAAGAAGCAAATGTCTGTAATCAACAGTATAAACCAAAGGCAATACTAAAGAAAGAACAAATTCAATTTAAGAGAGAAAAAAAGGTTTTTTTAATGTCAAGTGCTGATACGCAATCTTCAAACTTTTCCCTCAAAGAATCATAAAGATACCTATAGAAGAAAGAAATATTGTAGAAACTCTTAATGAGAAGACACTCTTATTTATGCCACTCGCAACTGTATACTTGAACTTATAATGAAAATATCTCTATAACTTTTTCAACTAACTTCTGTAACTTTCATAATCTTATTTGGCATCTTTTTAAACCTGGATGCATTATCTCAGCATTAGCTATAAACCAAACTTGAAACAAGCAAACAACAACAAAAAAACAACCAACCAAAACCCCACAAAACCAAAGCAAAACCAAAGCAAAAAAACCCAGAAAACCCAACACACACAAAAAAACCCCAAAACACACACACAAAAAAACAAAAAAACACAAACCAAACAACCAAAACCAAAAAGCAACAGAACAAAAAACAAAACACACAAAAAACCCCCTACACATTAAATCCTATAGCCTTCAGTTTTATTTCTACCTTACTGACACCCTAAAAACCCTATTCTCTCACTAGAAGCTTTTCAGTTTCACTACTAAGAAATGAGACCCAGAAACATATTTTTAAAATCTAGGTTTTGGTGCAGATTTTAGAATTCTTTGTTCAGACTACAGCTGAGACTTTCGCCATGAGATGGAAATTTCACTATCCATCTATGAGTCATTTCTAGCTTGAGAAAGATCAGCAGAGACTAAATGAAGGTTAGTCTGCTCCCTTATATAATTACATAAGGGAAATTATATTACAAAGACAACCTAGAAAAAAGAAGTCTCTCAAAAGAGTGAGAGAAAAGCCCAAATAATTGTTCATTTTAAAGCCCCTCTCTGGAGATGTGCTTACATAACCATAAATTGTATAAATTAATAAAATGGTGTCAGCAGATCAGAACTGAGTTTTAAAAAAGCACTTTTATACTAGAGGTACTGGAAGTATTTAACTATGGCTTTAGTACTGCTGCTGCAACAACTGTGTAGGAAAGACATGCTGCCTCATATGGCTTGTAAAACCCACAGAATGCAACTGTGGAGTTTACAACTTCTCCTTGTAAACCTGAAAAGAGCGAGGAACATAATATTAATAACCTTTTTTTCAGAACTACTGAAGGACCAACAGACATTTTTGCAGATTTAATATGCCATGGGAAAATGGCACATTAAAAAAAAAAGTTATAAGCAAAATATAAATTACAATATATATACTATGCATGTATTTTTATATATATTTAATGTAGTTTTATATATATATAAATAAAATTTACTTGCAAGCCTGTGGGAAACTGCTGATGAAGTTCACAGTTTTTAAATTGAACCTTCTTTGTCTGGTACTAGCACCCTTGAATATTATTTCCTGAACCCAATGAATTTTTCTCCCACCCTTGTGCTACTTTAATTGAGACATTTTATTAGTGGGTCACTAAATTCCAGGCTTGCTTTTAATTTTCACTTGTTCCAATCAGTTAACTGTGAGTAAAAAGAACAGCCTCTATTTAGCATGGAGTTTCCATTTTCTGCCTCACTGGATCTTTATCTGCATAAAGTCAGAAATTCACCTAAATAACCAAATTATCCCACTCATTCACATAATCACATATCTGAATAAGTTAAGAGCAAATTAAACTACTTTTCTACTCTTATTCTCCATTGGTCTTTGCATCTGAAGGAGGAAAACAACTATCTTTTGAGTGTTATCTTCTCAGTGTTAAATTACACTACTATCAGACTGCTCTTCCTTCACAAATTCACTGACATACATATATATATATTCTGTATTCACGCTGTGACATTGAAGTTGAGCACCATCCTAGAATCTTCAAATGATTCCCTAGAAGATTACAATAACTTACATATACTGGTTCCAGTAGTTCTCAGTAGTTTGTAACACAACACTGTATTAATGTATTAATAGCTCCGTTTTGCACACTGGAATTACTTTGATAAGAAAAAAAAATAAGACAAAACTCAAAAGTCTAATAGCTTTTACCACAGAGCTTGCACAACATTAATTGATTTTAGGAGTAAAACATACTTAAGGAAATGCTTTGAACTTCCCATGAAGTCTCGTCAAAACTTTCCTAAATTAAGCCTCTGGACAGTAGTATCTGTAATGATAACATCAACTAAATGCAATGTTTTATGCGAGAGGTAATTTGTTAAATTGTCCTGTAAAAAAGACATCACAAAATGCATCAGCCTCTCAGACAAAAAAGCCCTCTTTTAATTTTAGGATATTGTGGCTAATTATACTGCATTGAATACTATTCCCTTATGTAAAAACATTGAGACATACAGCCTGAATTCCACTCTACTTTCTTATTATATATGCATGGATAACTTTGTACGGTAGACAAGTATAGATAGTTCATGGTTTGTACTCCTTTTCCCCCTCAAATGATTTAAAACATTTACCTGTGGAGGTATTATGCCTGTTTATCCAATACCTGCATGACAGAATTCTTTCTTTATTAAAGAAGTTTTTCTCTGCCTTCTAGGAAATTTTTATCTGCATACAAATTTAAACGGATATGTTTTTCTTTTTAATAAAAAGAAAACAACCAAACCCCACAGTTTCTTTCATTTCCTACTTGGTCACATTAAACTAGCACAGAATCTTGTCTTTTATAATTCCAAGAGTTATAATCTAATTGACAATAGCAAAAAGGTTGCATTCTTCTGTCAGGTCATCAAGCAATCAGGGCATAAAAGACAAGCTTTCTCCAAATCTATTGTAATTCTTTGAAAACTCAGACAGAGATTGTCCACAAAAACTTAGGTAAAGTACAATACCCATGGGATCCTCCACAATTCCTCATGAAAAGCAGCACGGAAAAAATTATGAGCCTCTGCCAGTCAGCAGGAGCACAGGAACAGAAGTCACTGTCTACTTTGTGTCCCCCACAGTCGTATAATAGAGGCACAGATTATGATGAATCACAGCAACAAGATGTTATGTGGTAACTACCTACCAAAAAAAGCTGCATGTTTTGCCCAGTAAAACCACTTGATAAATTGCTTTTATTATGCACCTCTGTCTATCTACACCTGCCCACTGCCCACAGATTAATATCTCTCCTCTTTCGGACACCCCTAGGTATCAAGACAGAAGGCCCAGCTGCTATCTAAAAATTATCACCCATCTAAAAGCAAATCCTTGTTTTCTCAAAACATGCAATTGTTCTTCCAAAACAACTTAAAAGCCACAAAGAAATTAACTTTAACACATGGAGGCATTCCTGACCCCCAGTAAACAATGCTCTCAAACTCTGTATCTCTGTGCAGTTCCCACCATTGAGGGAACGGTTGATAGAAATGTCACTTAACTTTGCATGTCTAGACAATGACAGCTTCTAGATATCTTTTGTCATCAGTGGAGAGAAACAGACACTTGCATTGTATTTTTGGCACTAACCTTAGGATGATCTTGACCACATGCTCAAACAGCCTTTATCTCTTCACCTGCTACAAAGGTGGGGGTGTCTACACCACTGCTGCTTCACATGTTGATTCTTATGTTGAGCATGTTTTAGACAAGATATATCCTAATCTCAGTGTAAAACAATGAGGCAGCTTTGTCCTGTTTAGGATTGCTGTAAATCACATACAGAAAAGCATATGGAGAAAATATAACGAACACTGCATAGCAACAGGTAGAAAAATGTAATTCACATACCATGACTGTGACACACAAAAGTCTTGGTGTGTCTGGGAGTCTTGCAATGACTGGTTATTGAAAAACTACAGCTTGGGAAAAAACCACAAAACACAAAACCCAATGTTGACTTATTTCCACTTTCATAAAAAACAAAAACAAAAACAACAACAACAACAATAACAAAAAACCAGACAAACAAACAAACAAACAAAAAACACAAACCACAAACAAGGAAAACAAACAAACCACAAACCAAAAAAAACCCAAACTCAAAACCCACTGACCTACAGAAAAAAAAGATACTTAAGCACTTTCAAATGCTGCAGGAAAGTATGAACTATTAAATGGTTTGTAGCAAACCCCAATATTATAAGATAATAACTTCTTATCATTAACAACAACAAAAAACAACAGAAAAATGCAATGTTGGACCAGCATAAAAATTCTGAAAAAAATATCACTGAGCAGAAAAAAATGAAACATAAAAGACAGCAGGTGAAAGCATTTCTCAAGTAGCACCTAAGTCCTATAATTTCTTTCTTCCTCTTTCAAATGCTGACATAGTTAAATTCTTATTTATACTCCCTGTGCTGCTCAACAGGATAAGAAATGTTCAAAAAGGAGCCATAAGTTTATTTCACATAAAAATGCCATTAAAAGAAAACAACAATTAGTAATAGAAATAACGTGGAGATAAGAAACTTGAAAATATCGAATTTACTTTTTCTAAATAATTCAACAAAATCACCTTATTGAGTATCTGAAGATAACATTCATGCAGTATCCCATGTAATAAGGCGCTACATAATATTTACGGTATAAGCTTTTACCTAAAAAAACCTCTTATCCCTCCTTCAATCCCAGAATTTAAGCAGACTGAAGACTTTGTAAAGCTGATTTAATAACATGCAGCAGAGACTGAAAGACCCGTAAGACTGAACCTAAATGTGAGAGAGCTCCCCCTCCCCAAAATCTTATCAAGCAACCAGCTGTCTATAATAAGGGTGGCAGTGAGCAAACAAACTGAAGATCATCTTTGTGGAAGCTGGCAAGATTTTCAGTGCCAGCACAAAAGCTTACTTGAATGTGTTGTAAAGCTACCTTCCCGATAAATGTAAGAAAAGGTCGGTTTTGATTGAAAATGCCATTTTGATAATAAGAATCATCTAATCAACCTGAAAACATGCTTTTCTTTTATTACAAAGATGTAATAAGCAAAGGACCATTTGTGGAATGCAGGTTTCCATTTAAGAGGTTTTTCACAGGTTATATTCAAGGAAGCTATCCAGCATGGTTTGTCCTGTCTCCTGCTGTGGAGGATATGGCAGAGGTCTGATTGACACATAGTGAAACCTAAGAAAAAGTTTTCATTTTACATGTCTTTACTATCTGAAAATCCTTATATATTATATAATGCATTCTACCAGTTCCCTTCCCTTTTCCACAGATTTATCACCTTTTACCCATATTTAAAATAGCACAGTGTAGCATATAATACATGTACTTGCATTCACCCAGAAAAGTCTGTATCACGTTAAGTAGAAAACAAACAAACAAAACCCAAAACACATTAAAAGAGAAAACCTACCACACCAAATCCAACATATTCTTTAGGTTTTGACAGCTGGTTCCAGCAGATTCCACAGCCAGTTTAACAAGTCACCTGTAAAGACTGCCTTTTGCAGACACAGCTCCTTGCTCATGCTCCTTTCCTTCTCCCACACAGATGTTACAACCATTTCTCTTTGAGACTTCTGTGCAAAAAATTCTGCCCTACTCACACATGAGGGAGCCCAGGCCACACTGGACCTCTGCCTTTTGGCTCTGACCAGACAAATATTTGATATTTCTCCAATACCACTGAATTAATATCACAGAAGGATAAAAATAAATACAACAATGTCAGAAAGAGTGACATACATAGTCTCATAGCTACAGTGATAGTAAGTTACTGTAGAGGGATAGATTACCTGAATATTACAACAGAATTCACTGTTACAAGTATTAGAAATTACAAAATTAGCAATTTCACTCAATATTCATGTTAGCACAAGACAAATTCAATCTATGTTCCACAAAGTTATGCTGATGCCAACGTACAGGGAGAGCTTTACCCCACTTAAACAGAGGAATCCCAAACACCACAGGCCTAGAGGGTTGCAGAAGGTATTTCAAACCAGAGACCACTGAATGTTTCATATATTGTTGTTCATAGACTTTTAACCCTTTTTTTTTTAATTGCATTTTGAATAAAAGTCAGTTTTACAAGCCAGTCATCAAGACAAACTTAATCTCCCTCTCTCCTTATCTCTAATTAATATTTTCACGGAGCTTCGTCTGTCAGCACCTTCCGGTGCATTTAATGACAGAGTCCAAAGAGAGAGAAAAGATCCCCATGCAAAATTATAAACAAATACTGTGGAGGGAAAGATTAGTAGATGAAGAATTATAATGACAGAATATCTGGAGTAAGGTCATATCAAACGGGAGGTAAGTTGCTTTCCTGGTGGGCAGAGGCCATGGATTGCACAGAAGACTTTCCATTAAATCTTTACTGTCCATTTTTCCAATACTCCTTACTCCTTATCCTGGGAATTCTCATAAAGGTCTATACAGATAACACCATCTCAGCCAGACACAGTTTGAGCACACAGAAAGGCACTGAAGAAAACTCAGTACATAGAAGCTGGTCTAAGATACTGGCACTTGGGTAAAGTGGAAAGAGGACATTACTTAATTTGTTTTTTAAACAAAGTTCAGGAAGCTTCATAAAGGTTAAATTCAATACTGGATGACTGCCACCATGTAGCAAAGACCAGGCATATAACTGTGCCTAATTACAGACCAAGTTTAATCCACCAGATGATCTGGCTGTGCAGAAGTCTGGCAGGAGCTGTCAAGAAACATCACCTTGAGGGGCCCTTTACAGGCAGGCTTCGAAAGCTTTATTTCACTTTTGAAACATTTCTGCAAGTGCACTAGAAGGCAGATTAAAAATTAGCTCTTTTTTCCCACTCTAATGAAGCTTTTAAAACACTGAATATTGGTGACGAGATTCAGCACATACCCAGAGCCAAGAAGCTAGAGTATACCTAATAATGTGAACATCGGCTATTCTGAATGTGTCTTCTGAGTATGACCAGTAGTTTCCCAGGTTACTTTATAATGCAGGTATTTTACACAGCATCTCTTGTCTTTGACAACCAGCATTAAATGAAGACAGAGTCAAGAGTTTCTGGAACATAGTGAATTATTTCCTTAACTACCAGTAATCACGGACAGTGTATTTCCACAAAAGCAGCATTAGCACTTAATTTATTTCTATCCAAAAGTTAATGGGGTATTATAACAAGGAAGTATAAGAGACAACCCTTCAAACTGCTCTCCAGGACGAAATGAAAATGCTGCAGTTCAGATAATATCAATGGCTGTCTATTTGCTAATTCTGTGTCTTTCAGCTTTTTCTGATTCATCAATACAGATGAGTTTTTCATAGAAGATACAACTCCTTTTAAAAGATTAACATGCACATGTCTCTGAACACATTATGTTCACTTTACTTTTGCATTTCCCAACACACAGGCTTCAAAAGCAGCACAAGGACCTTCATGAGGCTGTGGATGTCAGGCAGGGACAGAAGTGAGGGCAGGGCAGCCACTGCTCTCCTAGTGAGGCAAGCCTGCTGCTTTCTCCAGCTCCCTGCTCTCTGCTGTGCACCTTCCCCCCAACCCTATCTTTAGCAAATGAGCTTCAACAAATTCCTATGCCCAAGACGTGTTTGTACACATCTATACAGTCGAACAAACTTTGAGCCATGTATTTGCAGCAACTTCCTAAAAAGCAAGCAAACTATAGTGCGTGAGTAAAAGATGCACGTCATGTCAACCCCCTGCTGGGCAGTCATGCCACAGGAGGAGCACAGCACTGCCCATGCTCCCCTCAACTTTTTGGCTACACCCTTCTTGGTCATTACGGTAAGCATGGCCTGCATGGTCAGCAAGTTCCCACTGACCAACTGCAGCAGGGCTGCATCCCTGCTCTAAGCCAGGCTCGCTACCCTAACCCCCTCCCACTCAGCCCAAAGTAGATTTTAAATCCTTTCTACAAAACCAGTGACCCAGCTGCAGCCTCCCACCACTGAAAAGTATGGAGGCTTTGCTCCATCCCCGTTCATGTGGGCCCAGAATGTAAAGGTGAGCTACAGCACAGCTGATCCTGAGGACACCAGGGATGGCTGCTATGTAGCAGGAAGAAAGCCCTGTGCCTCTGCCTGAACGTGCCACGGGGCAGCTGAGGGAAAGCTGTGTGTGCAGCGGCATTCACAGAGCCTGTCTGCACTGCCTCTTCATCGGGGAGAAGGTGCGACCAGAAATACAGCCAGCTCAAGTGAGTGTAACCAAAGCCCTCCTTCCTTCCAGGCAGGAGCTGCCCTCAGTTTCCTGAGGAATCAGCTCTTCAGAAGAAAAGCTCTGCATTTTATCCACCTTGCTGTGGGAATGAAAGATTTTACCATCACCAAACACCAATAAAGACATAAACCGCACAAATTCCCACCTATACCTGAAACACCACACCTGAGGTGGCATTGCATGCACGTTTCAGGACAGCGTAACTGCTCCTGCATCTCGTAGGCTCTCTTTCTGTCCTCCACCACGAGCCTCTCTTCACCCTCTACCCATTGCCGGATTCTGCATTTCCTGCAATTTCCAGCATAATAGTTGGTTTTGGATGCAGTCAGATATGCAAACCTTGCTTCAGTTATATACTGTCTCCTTGCTTTGAAATCTATCGCACGACTGCAGTGTACACTTGGGATAGTTGTATGCATCTAATGTTTTGAAAAATAACAGAAATGAAAAATATTATTTAAGTAGCAGAGAAATAGCCCATATTCTTCATTTTAGCAACATTCTTAGTGGCTAATGAATAAGAATGGCTAAGAAATATAGGACAACACAGACTAATGCTTTGAAGATGTCTCCTGAGTTTTTGGTTTGAGTACAAAGGGTTTTTTTCCAAACACAAAGTAAAATAACTGAATGGTATCTATCTTATCCAGTTGTAAGAATTGCTCTAAAAAATCTTAAATCATACAAGTCATCTTAACTTATGTTCAACCGATTTCACAGGCTGAATTCACCTAGTTGCTCCAACCAGGCAAACCAGCCATGTTTTCCACCCCTGAAAAATCTAAGCAGCAAACTGAGATGCACAAAGAGCTTTTCATTATAAAGCTCTGTAGAACATGACAGAGGCAATCTATCCTTGGAAGGCCACCTATCTCAGGTTTTATGGACTCCATTGTAGGGAAGGAAACTTGAACTGTGTCTGCCAAGTTCTGCTGACACCACTCCCTCTGCCCTGCATTCTTCACATGCAATGGGCATCTTGGCAGAGCATGCTGTTCGGCTATATTCAAACTTCTTCACAGACCTTTCAATTTGTCTTAAGAGACTCACTACATCTTTTTTTTTTCTCCTTCTCTTCTTATTTTAAGACTTTAGGCAGAGACTATTTCAGTGTCATATTGGCATATGTGCTTTACTGCCACAGCCACTGGTGCTGCTTCTACTGCCAGGGTCACAGCATCAACCATCAAGTCTATCAATCAGTTCCTTCAGAGCAAACTCAAACCAGCAGAGTGGACTGCAGCATGATCGTAAAGCTTCACGCAAAAAGCAGAGCAGCCCTTGCAAGGCAAACAGCTCACATTTTGTTCAGATGGACAGGGAGAAACTAGACTGGCAGCATCAGCTATTTTGAAACTGAAGCTCAGCTTCAGACAGGCCCTGGCCTGAAGGCACTTGGGCTGTGGAACCTGTAGGGAGATAGCTGCTCCTGTGATTCCTCCCAGCGGTGCTGCTGGAGTTGCCCAGGGCGGTGACCTCTCACACAGAGGAGGGCAGCAGCCAACTAAAGCCTATCTGTAGGGCTTTGCCTCAGCAGCATATGACAGCTACCAACAGCTAAGCTATTTTCTGACATGTTTCTCTCTCAGCTGTACTTTTCTTAGTTCTCTTTATGAAGGCTATTTTTTTTTTCTCTATGTTGAATATTTTAGCTGGGCTCCTTAAATAAACTTTCATCACATGGATGCAAAGAGGGGAAATTGAATGAAACTTAAAAGAAACACAAGATTTTGCAAGTAGCTTTGATGTTCTCTAGCATCTTATTTATAGAATACAGATTAACTTCCTTTTGTTAAAATCTATTGTTGATTTATAATGGGAGCTGCAAATGCTTTGATAAATGAATTGAAAGAGTTTGCTGCAACTCCTGCTAAGTGCCCTGACTTGCTAAAAGTAGATTCTGTAAAAATGTGTTTCTGACAGAAAAATGGAACACAAAAAATTTAATCTGGTTTTGGATGGTTATGAAATAAAGCAATTGCTTTGAATCTGTGAAATGTGATTTCTTTACTCATATGTAAAATGAATAAAATTAAGCCTCAACTTAACCTACATACCTGCATTGGACAAACACAACCCATAAGTCTGCTCTTTAGCTATTTACTCTTCTTTATATAACAACATTGTTTTGCTGAGACTCTACACAACCCTTCTCTTCTGACACTTTGCATCTTTGTTATCATTACCTCTTAATAATACATAGGGATATTTTGCTTCTGAGGTGGATGTCAGACTCTTTCTTCTTTAATAAGGGTCCATTCGAAATTTTCTACAGAGGTCTAGAATCATCCCAAAGGTGGCAAATATTTTGAGACTTCCTAGGATCACTGGAAAGAATGAGTAGTGAAATCTGTTACGAATGAGACTAGGTATGTCCTCTCTAGCAGTAGTAGCTACTGGGTCGCTATTGCTATTTCCCTTATTTCCATTCAGCCACCTTGGGTTGTTTTCATACACGTAACTGTCCTCAGTACCACTGTTCCTGATACCACTGGTTTGAACGGCAGAGGTTTTCAATTTAGTACTTTCACAAAGAGACAGATAACCTGAAACTCAAGTGTCATTGGTCTAAAACAGCACAAGCACTAAGCCACCTAACCTGCAGCTTAAGAAGATTGTGAACTTCATCCACAGAGGATGTTTCACAAACTTCCAGCTGTCCTCACAAGCCTCACATCCATACTGATAAATTAAAGAGGCATAACCTGAAGGTCTGCTGGTACGTACGTAGTAGTCAGTTACAGCAATAAGTCAGAAAGCAGTCGTAGAAACAACACCCTTTTGTCTGTATGGTGTTCAATCCCATCATGTAGTCCACAAATGATTTATCTTTTCCACCACTATCTCATTTGATTGTTTTGTGCATTCAGCTGCATTCGGCACAATGGTGCAGCTCCTTTTACTGAAAGCAGGTGTCCTCTTGTGGGGTAGTAATGTGCATTTGAGTCTTCTCAGGCCATAGTGGCAAATGAGGTCAGAACATGAGCACACTGGATGAGTGCTCCATCTGCAAGGCTACATGGAAAGGTCAGCAACTTGACAGTGAAAAATAAATTAAAAAAAAAAGTATTTGTCCATACTCAGACAATTTTCGGGGATTAATTCCAAATTTGGGGCTATGAATTTCAATCTTTTAGAGTTCTCAATTCAAGTGTTCAAGGAGGTATCTCATTTGTAAACAAATACCCTCCTCCACGGCATAAATTGGTAAATATTCTTTTTTTTTTTAATAGAAACTCTCTTTCCAGTCTAGCAAATTATTCTCATTTAGTTGATTTCAACTGTAAGGTGATTTCAGAACAGAAAAACATCTCACTTTTTTTTTATTTGCTTGTAGGCTCTTCAGACTATTCAGGGCTCCTTTCTCAGCCACCTCTTCCATCTAACTGGCCAGATGAGGAAAAGGTGTTCAAGTAATGTATACATTCATTTTATTCAAATGTAAAACAGTGTAATTTTCAGTATTTAATGATTTTCAGCTTAGTTTTGCAAAAGTAGCATTTGGGGAATTGGATATGCCAGTTAGCTGCCACTCCTTTTCTCTTTCAGATGCTTCCTGATTTTTTCTCCAAGCATAATGCTCTCTTTTCATCTCAGCTTTTTAACCCCAAGGACTTAAACTCTATTTTTAGCCTTGTATGAATTACCAATCTAATGCATTTAAAAAAAACTATCACAGATGTCTAAAACCTTGGAAGTAATTAATTAAGTCCTGCTATTTCCAGACTACACCAAAACAATTTGTCATTGCATGTAAAACGGTATAATCGAGTAGTATAAATGTTTTCAGGCCAAATCTTGCTATGAATTATTTAGTTCATCTCTTCTAATTAAAGACCTATTGGAGGATTAATGTCTCATAACCTGACAAACTACTTTACTAAGTAACAAATTATCCATAAAATGACCTCAAACTAAATTTAACTTGAGTAGTAATTTGCATAAGTATACAAAATCCATTGAAAGAGAGAATATTCCAAACATACATTTGCAATCTGCATTCAAGAAAGGAATTTGGAGCAAATGTAAAATCTACACTGGAAAAAATAATTCATTTAATGTCTGGTTCGTTTTGGGTTTTTTTTTAGCATTTACATAAATATGAGTTTGTAAGGACTGCTTCTATGAACACAACATGATAACATAGTCATGCTGTGAATGAAAGCACAGATGCTCTCATGGAAATAGGACTTATTTTCTCCTGTAATTCATGCAACACATACACTTCCTGATTATAGAATTTGTATTATAAACCTACAGAATATACTATGCACCTGAAAAGTGGCTGTGAAAAGAAAACAATGTTAATAGTTCAAAAAGTCAGTGAAAGATGAAATAGGTCAATATAGAAATAAAGGTCAATATACAAAGAGGAAATATTGGGTCAATATAGAACAGCCTACATTGATGTAAGGAGGAAAGTAGGATGCAATGTTAACCTTCCACAAGAAAAATGTTCAGAACAGTTGAGTAGCCAAAAATGTATAAATCCAAATGCTAACCACAACAACAAAAAGTGTTTTAGTAAAATTAGACAGCGATGCTTTATAAGGTCCCCCTCCATCTCCTGGGGCCCTGGCCATCTCTGTTTCCAGAACTTGAGGCCCAGCTCTGATCCAGTCTGAGTAACTGTGCCTCCCATTTCTGAGAAAATGATAAAGTTAGAATAAAGAGATGTGTGAAAGAGTAGAAAGGCAAGAAAATTAAAAATACAAATGGACTACAGTTGTTGAGATGGGGCTTGTTAGTAGCTCAAGGATTCAAAAGGGAAAGGTAAGCCAACTTTCAAGAGGGAAAGGTGCACCAACAAAGAAAATGATAAAATCCTAAAGGGAAAAGCAATGGCTGCTAGTCAAGTGGGTTGGGAATCACTGGGTCACTGGTCTGAGCTGCCAGTGACAGCAGTGATGACAGAGCTGGTGGCAGACGGCAGCTCAGCAGCGCTGCGGAGCCAGTGCCGGGAGCTGCAGAGGCTGACCCTTCCCTGCCAGGCTCATGCTGGCTGGACGTTCTGCATGCATAGCCTAGCAGCTAATGCTAATGCTTATGCACTGGTGCTTAGCCTAACAGCTCATTAAATCCTACCTATCTTCTGTGTGCTAGTTAGACAATAATTGCTTTGTACTTTATGTTATGTGTATACTATATCCTATGTCTTTTTGTAATGGCCAACAACACCTGAACAAACACCCAAATTGGCAAAAATGTCCACCACTTTTACATTTCTTTCCCTGGACACTTGACCTATTTTCATTAAGCACAGCAGATCAGGCTGTGACTGGGCAACTTTGGAGTCCCACATTTTTAGGGCCAATCACATTATCTCTATTTGCTTGTTGTCCTGCTCTTACCAGGCCCGTTCACTCTCAAAATTTTTAGCAAAATGAAATACAAATGTCAACTCTTCTTGTCTCCATTTAGCATCTGCAGAGAATATTACAATCAACATACAAATTCCAGTCTGACTGGAGACAAATAAGTGATTAGAGTTCATAGAGAAGAGAATTTATTAGGTCTCCCTGCCTTTGATCTTTCAGTCTACTATAACACGCATCATTATAGCAGACAGTGCTCAGCAAAAAAACCTCTGCACTCTTATATACACCAAATGCCTGCAAGAAAGGTGAAAAATAGCCAGCAGCACTCCAAAAAAGTAGGTGAGTTGGTTTGAATATTGGGAATGTTGTTTTAATTTGACTTGCAGCTTTTTGAATAAAGTTACAGGAAGTTAAAATATGTACATAATGTATGCAATATTTTATTACATTTTTATTAAATGAACTGTATATTTACATTTGTAGTTTATATACTACTTATTACATTTTAAAATACAAAGTGAAGAAAACACTTAATAAATAAAAGAATTATATTTAAAATTATCTGAGATTTGGGAACTACAACATTAAATACATTTTTATTTTGTTACTGGAACATTTTTACTTTGCTTTATTTAGATCACAGTTTATTCTGGAATGCAGCAGCACTGATAATCTCTTTGAAGAGATATGTGCTCAAAATCTATGACTCAACTCCAAATCATTTAAAATTAAATATCAGGAGTCATGTGCAATACAGTGAACATTAAAGGAATTCTAAGCTGATTCTAAGCTTATTTATGCATTTTCTTCCCTTGTGTGGAATAAATGGATATGCAATTTGCTTTGGATTTATGTTTAGATTTAATCTACATCAAAAAACAAACCCCAAACTATTGCTCAATGGATTTCCAAGATAACTCGAATATCAGACCAAATTAAACCACTCATTGGTCTTACTCTTTATACATATATAGCCACATACAGACACAGTTTTATATAAAACTTTCATCACTCACTCTGCTTTCTTCCCTCGTGATACTATGATCTCTGGGTCCCACAGAATGGGGCTATTGCATCTTCCCTACCAGACTACAATGAAGTCAGATGAAAAAGCCGTGTCAACATCAACCAGGTTAACATCACCAGTTATGAAATGTAAATGCTTTAATTAAAGGACTGTGTTTTGCCAGAAAAAGCATCTCATAAGTGGTAAATAACTCATACCAGATTCTGCATGTGTTCGAGCCTGGATGCAAAAGACCAAGAAGTGATGGAGATCCCCTGTTGGGCAGTACTGCCACGGATTACCATTTTTTAAAACTATGGCATTTTCTAGCAGAAAAAATGCATGCACTTATATCTACATCAAAATAATGTAGCTCAAATGCCAGAGGAGAGTAAAAGAGGAGGAACATGGAAGATCTGGGAAGCTGTTACTTTAAATACAAGTATTTGTGACTTCATGGTTTTTCTAGTCTCTAACTTTCTGCTGTTGATTCAGAGGTGACTAGTAGGAATGGAACTTGCGTGGCAGGCTTAAATCTGAGAGCATACACAGCACCAAAATTTATGGCCAATGCTGAAGTAGATTAGATACTATGATGGGGCACAGACCTAATATACTTAATTAATAAAGAAGAAAACCCCAAATAACCCTTTGGACTTAAACTTTGGTCAAAGCTAATGAGTCACTGAGCATTAGAGATCAAAAGTATTACTGAAAGATAGCAGGACAAGACAGCCAAACAATATAGGTGGTGAGAGATTTTAATTTGACTGACTGGTTGAATGAAATCATTAACACTTTGTCACTGTGACAGGAGACATAAAAGCTCAAGACTTTGACAATGAGAGAAAATATAACTGCAACCTGAAATGCCAATTAAAAGGGGAAATAGTGCCTTTGCTTATAATGGCACAGAAAGTAGTTCCCCAAAAGTATCACCAATTTTAAAATATGACTAGCAGTAAGTGACCTACCTTTCATTTTAACTATTAACTGAACCTTTTCACAGCCCTGGAGGCTAAGCATGAACTTTTATGCCAGCAGAACTGAGTGTATCTCACACACTTCCTAAAAGGCAGTTGTATAAAAAGATAAGTAACGATCACAGTAAAAACCACCACAGAAAACCTCTCTTTCCCCAAGAAAAAAAAAACACAAAAAAACCTTGTCCTGCAGTATAACCTTTACATGAGACCAATTTTTGCTACTAATCAGTTAGATGCAGACCATTCTCATCCTTTCTTCTGTCCTTCCAGATTTATTAATTTAGTAATTTGAAATGTTTATGAATCAAGTGGTTTGCTCATTTAAACTCAGTCTCAAATAATCTTGTAGAGGCTGAGACCACTAAATATCACGTGAAGAAATTGTATCTTCTGTGGAAACAACAGAAATCACAGAATCACAGGACCGCTGGAGATCATCTAGTTCAACCCAAATAACTGATTTAAAAAAAATCAGAGATTCAAAAATCTCCTCTGTTTACTTCTCTGTAGGCGTGAAGTCATACACAACCTGTGTCAGCCAGAAAATGAGGACATGGTTCAATTTAATATCTCTATATCTCATTTTGGGGAGCATTCACTTTTACATTAACATAGGACAACAGAGTGGTATAGACAGATTAAGAAGCAGAGAAGACTGAGTCAGTTACCCCTTGTAATGACTTCTGAGAGTCAACCAGGAGTCACGAAATGGTATATAATTTCAACAGCCATTTTAAGAGTAAAGTAGTCATTGTCCACTACAGAACTGGTCATACTTTTGTAATTGAAATATAGTGAAGAAGCTGAAACATCTACAGATCTCTTATTTTTGGTGTTAGATTAGATGAATAGCAAAAGTTTGAAGGAATATTCCTCTTCCTACTAACATAATTCTGAGGTTTTTGTGTTGGACAATGATCGTTTGGACACCACTGTTTCACTGCCTCTGGTGGCTCAGCCAGCCTACACCTCCTCATTTGCTCTCAGAATTGTGCCTGTCCATCTACAGTGGTGCAAAGGGGAGAAGGGTAAATGCCTCAAGTCATTTGAGTGTGCCTCCTGTCATGATCCTGCACCAGAATAAGCTGGAGTACAAAAGAACAGAGAATTGTTGACTGGTGTGCTTTTTCTCTCATACATCCATCATTTTTGTGCCCAAGCTCTGCTAAATGAAGTGGAGAAATGTCCCTTCCTGACCTGTCACATATCTTTTCACTCTGCAAAGACTCAAGATTTTCTTTTTAATAGTATATGAAACTACACAAGAACTATAGTAGGAGAACATGAAACACAGAGGAAAAACTGGAAGTGAAATATGTACAAATAGGGAGCAGGTCATCATCTTGATCCTTAATCTCCAATCTAACCTTACTACTACCCTAAAAAAAAGAATGTTAAATCATGTAGAATATTATAGAAATGTCGCCTAATAAAAAATAAAATCCCTTTAAGAATTTAAATGGCAAGAGTGTTGTGCAGTTGACAATAGGTTTCTCCCAGAGAGACAACTCATCTAGACAGAGGAGTCAGGACTACTGGAGCTAGCTGTCATGCAGCTCTGTGAACTTTCTGCATTTCTGTTAGCTGAGGGTATTGGCCCATGCTGACCTTCTGTACTCTGCTTGAGGCAATCACATCAAACTCCCTTTCTGATGAGCCAATGTGAATGGCACTCTGCTAATGACTCTTCCTGCCACATTTCAAGATTCATGACAGTTACATCCAAAGGAATTATGGACTCCATATCTTTTGCCTGCAATTAATGACATCCTTTCAGTTCAAAGACCCTGAACTTTAATGCTAATTCAAAGGATATCAAAGTAATTGATAAGTCTGCATGAATAAATCTGTGTGCTTTAAAATACTTAACCTTCAAAAAAACCCATCAATTTATAATCATGGTGCCTTAATATGCTGAAATCACTAATCAGAAGAAATGCCTGAGCATTACAGATACAATTGGTTAACCCATATTAGGAAGAGGAGTTAATTTCCCTATCAACTGATTTAATAGAGGAAACTCAGACCGTAAGTAACTACATTCTACTTTCTCTGTGTGGGAGGTCTTAGAAAAAATTCTGCTCAGTGCCAGTTCCATAGCTTGCATTTCCAGTGCTACTCCTGATTAAAAAAAATCCAAACTAATTAGCATGTAACAACTAACATTAACAACATATGCTGGGACTTAAATGAACTCCTAATTTGTAAAATGTTCTCAAGGATGCTGTATTATTGATTAAAAATTAACATTTTCTCTTGCTCTAGAGTAATTAGTGAAAATGTAAGATAATGAATATTTATGAAGCTAAGGTAAAAACTTGATCATACCCTAAGACACCAATTTTGTGCTTAGTAGCAGCCAGTAAACTGCTGGCAAGCAGATCTTATATATAAAATTTCAGGGCAGAAGTTTGTTCATTGCAGTCTGCTTTACAGCTAGAGATGAGAAGGCAAGGAAAGGGCAATTTCCCTCACAAAAACCAAAAGGCGGCAGGAAAAGAAAAATTTAAAAAAAAAGGCACAAAAAGTCAAGTCAAGCTAACTTCTAGTGCTTATTCCAAGTGTTTGTCATCAGAAGAGAAAGGTCAAACTGTCAGTTTAGCTAGCACCTTTGATAGAGTCAACAGCAATGCTAGTTACAACTTTGCAGTTCCACTTCAGAAAAACAGTACGTGCATGCTGCATTGCTCTTATTTGCAGGATTCCTTTGATGAAGTACAAGGCCATAGCTTGACATCTTTTTCATGCTGGGAAAGGTAATATTTGGCCTCAAACTGTTCAACGAGCAATCTACTTCACTCTACACTCATCACAACAATTATAGCTATTAACACTTAGTCCTTGTGTCACCTTTGTCTTAGTACCAGCCTACAAGATTTAATCCATCCATAGCCCAGTCTGGATTGTCAACAAAATCTTCTGATTTTTAATTTTCTAGTTTTTGTTCTCTTAAACTAGTAGATTTCACATGTACTAAAATATTTTATGTTTATTAAAGAGTTTGTCCCTGGACTTGCCATAACCAAGATGATAAAACAAAAGTGTAGAACCTTTAAGGCATATATATTTTAGATATATTAGAAAATATTTAGAAATTAGTTACCTTGGCAGACGCACTTCAATGTAGTTGCTAATGTTAGCTAGAGGAGCTAACTTCTGGGAATTACAATAGAAGAAAATACAAAGGAACAGCTGTCACCAGGTCTTTTCCACAAGGTAACAAAAACATCATTACTGTGTGTCCCATGGTCCTTAGAAACACAAAGGTGTCACCAGGCAAGGAAAAATCTGCCTGTAAAGGTTGCATTATCCTTTCAAAATATAAATGTACCCCTAGCAACCCCTGTATGGAAACCTTGGTGTACAGGCAGACAGGTGAGACCAGGTGGAAATTCAGTCTTCCTGAGAGTTGCCAGCTCAGTCTTTCCAAAGGCAACCGGTATTTCATGTGTCATACTGAGAGCTCAAGGCATAAATTCTTCATCAAAAAATATGCTTGACTCTTTGAAGAAGAGTCCTACTTGCATAATAGCCATGGTAGCAGAATCTGCTGACCACAACTGTGGCTGCAATACCTGTCTACCTGCAGCCTTCACAGAAAGGGTTCTGAAAGTGAGGGTAAGGTTGTTAAAAGCCATGTCTGATGCAAACTGAAGCACCAGAGAGAGAGGGTTTTAGTATAGCTCAAACATTTCTGGAGCTATTAGAAATGTTGTGGGGTTTTGGGGGGTTGATATATATTTTTTTCCTATAATGGACAGATTATATCTATAAAATAGAATTAAAAAGAATCCTAAAATTAGGCTGCAGTGTTAACTCTCCTCCATATTTGCCAAATCCATAGCCCTATTTCTCTCAGGTGAAGTCACAGGTTCATAGTAATTAAAATATTAACACTCATTTCTGATGAGGAAATATTCAATGCTTTTATAATGTAACTCAGAAAAAACCTTTCATCAGCACTTTTCTTTTTGCTAGTTAACTTTTTAAGTATTAATAATGTAAGCTAATATGAAACATTTAAATTAAGTTCTTGACTACAGAAAGGCTGACTGTAGCATTACCAATCACAAATGAAATGCTGAATGACAAGCTCACTACATCACATGTATTTCCTCTTGTTAACTTCAGTAGATGTGACCTATATAAGGATACTGGTTCATCTTTCCTCATTCTCAAGGAAATCTCTAAATCAAGTTTTAATAAACTATAGTTTTAGCATGGAAAACTTCATGTTCACTTCCTTTATTTTAATCACAAACCTATTGAACTCAAAATTAGGAAGCAATGTTTTATCCTTTACCTGATTTGCATATACAGGAACTCTGAAAAATTATAAAACAAGGCTGAGTATCTATATGGTCCAGGATAAAGGAGAGTGAAACCTCCTGTTAATCTACTAGAGACCTCACCTACAAATTATGTGTTTGTTGAAATCCCAAGTGGGTGAGAGATGATACTCAGCTGTGTCTGGGAAAGAAGTCAAGGCAGAAACACTGTAGACTCCCATGGGCTCTGGAAAGGGGACTGGAGCTGAGTGAAGGAGGTAACTTGCAATCAGACAAGCATCAAGGGACTATCTGAGTGAGACTGCAGCCCCAAAAAGGTTGTTAGGATAACCAAACAGTTTTTAAGAAAGAGGAGTTACCTGAAGCTCTTCTGGCTATTTCAATTAATTTTACTGAACAACCATCCTCTGAACACAGTGCTTGCTTCTTTTATCTACCTCTTCTTGTCAGGCACTTGTATATTTTTTCAGATGCATTCTCTAATTTCTGATCATACTATTGCAAAATAATGTCAGCCAAAATTCAAGGTTCCAACATATCATAGAGAGAAGCAAGGTAAATAGATTCTCGAATCACAGAAAATCAGAAATACAGACATCAGAAGCTAAGTCTTAAAGGAAAAGTTTATCCTGTGATTTTCTTATGTTAGAATGCAAAATTATGTGTGCATAATAATGAAACTGAAGAAAAAGAATTGTATCTTAACTTCATAAGAATTACAGGTGAAATGAATTACAATAATAAAATAAACATTTTCTAGTATTTATTATATTAAATATATTTATAAGATAACTTTTATAGAAAAATTAATTCACAATATATATGTCTATTCCAAATAAGGTAAAGAGAATATTTATAAATGCCATCTTTATCAACGTTTTACAGTTTAAATCTTATTTACTTAAGCCTCAAACCAGCAAAACCAAGAGATATGTAGCTCTGCTGTCAGCAGCTGTTATTTTTTAGTGCTCCTGGTGTAGTTAGATGGTAAGTGAATCCTTTGCTGTGGTTTCCAATAGTCTATAAATTGCTGCTCTACTAGTCTTAGCTTTTAGTTACCTCTCCTTCAGATCAGCATGGCAGCTGGGCATCACCAGGGGATGGCTTCAGCTATATCCCCATAGGGAACAAATAGGGCAGATCCAGAGGGAGGACTAATTTCTGCAGTTCATTGCCTGAGCAGGTGTATTCCTGCAATCTGAGGTTTACTGGCACCTGCACCTTGGTACCACAAAGTGGACTGCTTTCTGCTGCAGTCAAGTCAAGGTGGCAGGTTTAGGATTTCACATGGGAATGGTGGAAATTTGTTTTGTTGCTCCTCCATTCCCAGATTTTCTCTTTTTCATGATCTCTTTATGGGTTCCAAGGTTTGTTAATCCTATTGCTCTATTATTGTCTTTTCATTTGTAAAACTATTTACCAGAAAACTTCAGACTTTCATAGGTAATAGATTTACAAAACAGACTACAGTTTATCTTACTTTTTTTTTTTACCTGTAAAACATCAGCACATACTTTTTATCCATCTCTTTAATTTTTTTCAGATTTGTTCTTACATTTTCCTTGTCTTCAGTTGTCCTACACATTATGAGAATTTTTTATCTCTGTACTATTTATTTTGCTTTCCACCAGCCTACTCATAACCAAGCAGCAGTTTCTTTTTAGATAGTTTAGCTTCTCATTTCAGATTACTTATTCTTGAACGAAATTCTTAAAGAGAAGATGTAATAGAAAACAGAGGAATGTCTGCAAGTCTTCTATGGCAACCTAAATCCTCTTGGCAACAATGTACCCTTGTGGCCAGGAAGGCCAATGGTATCCTGGGGTACATTAAGAATTACAGGTACCACAGGGTATCACAGGGTATCAGGGGTTGGAAGGGACCTTGGAGATCTCCAAGTCCAACCCCCCCTGCCAGAGCAGGATCATACAATCTAGCACAGGTCACACAGGAATGCATCCAGGCGGGTTTTAAAAACCTCCAGAGAAGGAGACTCCACAACCTCTCTGGGGACCCCATTCCACTACTCTGTGACCCTTACAGTAAAGAAGTTCCTCCTCATGTTAAGGTGGAACCTCCTATGCTCCAGTTTACATCCATTCCCCAAGAAGAGTGTGTCCAGGTTCTCCTCCCCCTCTACTCTACCCTAGTGAGACCTCACCTAGTGTATTGCATTCAGTTCCGGCCTCCCCAGTTCAAGAAGGACAGAGATCAGTTCAAAAGGGACAGAGATCTACTTGAGAGAGTCCAATGGAGGGCTATGAGGATTATTAAGGGACTGGAGCACCTGCCTTATGAGGAAAGGCTAAGAGACCTGGGGCTTTTTAGTTTGGAGAGGAGACTGAGAGGAGATCTAATTAATGTGTGTAAATACGGGAGGGCTGAACATCAAGGAAGGCAGGGACAACCTCTTTTCACTTATGTCCTGTGATAGGATGAGAGGCAATGGATTCAAGCTCGAGCACAGAAGTTCCACCTCAACATGAGGAAGAACTTCTTTAGTGTAGAGGTATCCTGGTTTGAGAGAGACCAGAACTAATTCTGTTCANATTACCACTGGGGGGTTGGTCTTGATACTGGTTTTGTAGATATTTGTACATATTCTATTATTATTCTAAATAAAGCTGTTCTAGTTTCCTTTTCTAATCGCTAAGTCCCTCTCCCTTATTCCCTTTCTCTTCCCCTTTTGGGGAGGGAGTGGGGTTAACAGAGAGCATCTGTTATTGGTCTAAGGGGCTGCCCTGACCCTAAACCGTGGCAAGGGGTTACAGAGCACTGGAACAAGTTCACCAGAGAGTTTGTGGAGTCTCCTTCTCTGGAGACTTTAAAGACCTGTCTAGATGCATTTCTGAGTGATCTGCCCTAGTTTTGGTCCTAGTTTGGCAGAGGTTTGGACTCAATCTCCAGAGGTCCCTTCCAAACCCTAACGTTCTGTGATTCTATTGTTGTAATTCAACAAAGCTTTACATCTGAACTTTTAATATAATAATTTAGCATGTGTCATAATATTATCGTCACATAACTTGGTTAAGTAACAAACATTTAGATATAATGGAATATTAAACATAGATAGTACACACTCAAATCTTTTTTAGCATTTTTAAACTCAGAAAAATGGGAAAAACACAAGGGACAAGCATTTTTCATCCAGAGGATTTCCGCTACAAAAATGGTTTTTTATATCTTTGGTAACTTTTGTGGTAAAGATGTTTCATACACTTCTATTTAGTTTCAACTGTGCAAGCTACCCTGCTACTTTGAACAATTAATATTAATGCAGTATGAATCAGCAAAAATCTTTTGCCAATATTAAATAAGGGTAGAAAACCAAAGTTTAACATCTTCCATCGAGCATTTTAAGCTCTAGGATAATGCAGGACTGATAGCACTAATATATGGCCTTTGCCATCATGTCTAAATTGATCAGAGCCCATGTTTTCAATGTTATTTTCAGTTTCTTGGGTTTTTGTTTGTTTGGTTTGTTTGTTTTTGTTTTGTGGGGTTTTTTTCTGTTTTTGTTTTAGTAGTTTTTGTGTTTGGTGTTTTTTTTGGTTTGTGTTTTTTTTTTTTGTTGTTGTTGTTGTTATTTTGGGTTTTTTTTTAAAGCACTTTTATCATTTCTTTTCCTTTAATATCTCTCTGTTTTCAGCATAAAAGTAAGAAGCCAGGAAAGGAAGTCGCTTATCGCAACCAGAACAAGAACATACTTAGGCAACAGGTGAACACTCAAATAGACAAGCAGTTCAAGACATGATTTACTGCTGTGAAAGTTAACATCATTATAACCAAGTCAGGTATAAAGCTGAGGCAACTCTGTAAATATTCTAAGATGGACTGAACTGAATCATGATTGAACTGAATCATGATTGTACCAACTACTGTTCCTCAACACTGCTCCTCAATCACCAGGATACATGGCCACCGTTTCTGTGCATTTATTTTTGAAAGGAGCTGAGTATACATGTAAGCTACTGAAAATCCATGACTGCAGTCCTCTCCAGCTCCCTGTGAATTTTGATGAAATTGGGAACACCTTTCACCTTGAAAAAGCAGTATGGGGCTGTGAAATTAAAGCACTCCAGAAGTGCTTGATACAAATCATCAGGGACAGATTTGTAATTATCTATTAAATTTGCAGGCCTTTTCTTTATTTTTTTTTTCAGAATCAGTTCCAAACAACTAACCAAGAGACATTCAGTGCTGTATTTCAATTTCCTTAAGCTGTAATTTATTGTGTAACAGGAGTTTCCCAGCAATATAACTTAGACTGTTACTTCTTAGTTAAAATAAAAATTAAAATACAAGTGGCAAACCAGAACAGAGTCTGTGCAAGTGTTCAGGAAAGCTGACTTGTTATATTTCAACTACATTCTACATCAGCAATACCCAGGCTGACTCAGCCAAGGGTTTTGCTGTCTGACTGAATGGAATTACTATTGTCTTTATTAATTCATGCCTATGAACTTTCTGAATGAATTACTCTCTGGCCAGTGTCAAAGGTGCCATATAATATAAACACTCGCTTAGAGTTATCATGACTATACTTCATTTATTGAGATAAACAAGGAATCCTTTGGCAGATTTTACACCATAAAGAGCAGGCTCTTTTGACAATAGTCAGCATTATGGGCTCACAAGCAATTATTGACATAAATCAATATATGCTGGAAATATTGATTATATATTGACTGTTAATTTTCTGGCACTGTATCTCTAGGATATGACCATCACATCTTTCACTTAAGTCTTCCAAAAAAAGCCTAGAAATGAATACAGAATTTCGGGCTCTGGCAAAGATTAAACAGTAAGTTATTGACTCTTCAGAGAAAATCTTTGTATGTCACTGCATCATCAGACCAGACTTTGAACAATCCATGAAGTAATTTATTATTTCCTTAATTAGTCTAAGGTGTTAATATAGGTTAAAGGAAACTTTCCAATAAAATGAGCTAAATATAACTGTCATAAGGTTGTCTGGTTGCACTTTTCCCAGTTCTGGTGAATGGAAGTTAAATGCCATCTCCACCTTTAATGTGTTCTCCTTTGATTGAATTGGGCAGAAGGAATATGTCCAAAGATCAGCATTTTATATTGCTTCATGAGAGGAGAGGCTTTTAGCCTGAGTTTCCAGTGCTAGGCTTTATAATTACAGAAAGCTTAAATGGGGTTAAATGGTGAAAAAGGAGGATTTAATTGTAAGCAATAAGAGCACAGTAATTAAATATAATGGGGTGGGACTTTTTTTTTAATAAATTAGGGTCTCTGCACGTATGTTCATGTCAAGAAAAATTCTGCCAGATGAGTAAGGTAGAAGCTAAACTGGACATAGAAATAATGTAAGGAACCAGAGACACACTTGTGTGCACAGATCCTATTGCAGAGTGAAAGACACCAAAGTAAACTGGTCATGTTGGTGAAAGAGAAACTGAGTATAAGCTAACTGCAAATTAATTTAGTCTGTGAATTAAAAGGAAATTACTACGCTGTATAAGCAAGGAGGCAACTATTCTAATTAGTTTTCAAATGCAACTTGATAAATGTATTACCAAAATAGCTGTAATCATTGGAAACTGAAATCAGGGTTTCCCTGCTAAAGCACATCCTCCGAGCTTGCTTTCCCCAAGCACACTGTCTCCTGGATTTTCACCCTGTAAATAAGTAGCTACATCTTGTGTTTGTGAGCACCAGCAACCCACTTTTTTCTAAGAGTATTCCCATCTTAGATAATTTCTTATCATTTTCTAAGAAATGTCACCTGTATTCACAGTGCCACTCACTGGTTCAGCCTCTGCCCTAGGTGAAGCACACACATTTCATCAGAACAGCCATCCATACCTTTTCAGAGTAATGTTTCTTAGCAATGCTGCAGCAGGACCGCCTCAACAAGACAATTTTGACTAAAAGACAATTGAACTGCTGATAACTAAAATTTGCTTAGTAGGACCAGACCCAGGGTTCTTCTAGAGCCACTTCTCACTTAAAGAGATCTTGATGCAGTCCTGAGCTGGGGCATTTGATTTTTTTTTGTAAATAAACATGTTGTACTATGAAAGTTATTTACAAAATCCCCCTTTCTCAAGCACAGAGGTCTTACACATAGCATGTGTGTGAATATACTGGTGCAGGAATACCCCCTTAGGCTTCCTCTCATTTTCATGAGGCTGTTAAGACAATGTTTACATAGAACATGGAAACACAGAAACATAGAAATGGCTATGACGTCTTCCCCACAAAAGGTTTTGTGGGGGAGGTTTAGGTTTACCCCACAAAAAGAGAGGTCATTTTCTTCATCATTGTAGGAATGCTGTGATGATCACTGCCCTGGCAAGATGATGGAGAGTAATGCAATCTCAGTCATCTTAAAAGTCACTCAGATCTGTGTGCAGTACAACACAAAATAAACTTCCCATTTATTTCATGCAACAACTAGGCAGACGGGACCCTTTAGACTGAAAATGATACCTGTAAGATTTGCCTGAATCTGAATCATCATGAATATGCCATGTAATGCATACAGTGTCATATGCCTTAGTTTAAAATATGTTGTCAAATGACATATTAATTTTTCAGATTTATTCCTTTCATTTTAAAGAACTGTATACTCATCTTTGCTACAAAGTGTGCATGTTCTTTGGCTGTGTTGTACATGCTTTAAAAGTAATAAAATTAAGCTGTAGATTTTCTCTTTTTGATTCTATTGATTCATTCTTACATCTGAGAAAAACACGTTGTATAATGTCTGCACTTTGAAATGATGACTTTTGATACCTTTTTGTCTGTGCATTAAAATAAATGAATTTTAACAGTAGACCAATTCCAACTGATGAAATACAGTTCATTTTAAAACGCAAGTAAATTAATTCCAGATGGCAGCCTGATTTGCTGTCTCTCCCCTTGTATACGAGTTTCACTCTACTTCACAATGAATATCCTTTTTAACTAGGGAAGTAGAAGACATCTGTACTTTGTAGAATTTACCTCTGGCAAAATACCATTATATCTGTTTTTGGCAATGGCATCAACTACAGTGACAGTCAAAGGTCTGGCTGGAAAGGGACTACAGCAACGCCACAACTCCAGCTGTGATGTTCCAAAGGCAACTAGACCTGGATGGAAGGAACACAACTTGAGATGTGTATTATTTTGTACACTTGCACACACACCAACCTTCCAAACACTGTCTTTCCTGTTTGACTGCTGGAACCAGACTAGAATTGAAGTTAGCTGGCTATTTATAATAGGCTATAGTACAAGGCAGACTATTTTTACACATGCCAAGTACAGGCACAGGCTTTTTATGGTCTGTCAAGTAGTATCTCTCAAATGCTAAACAAGGCTTTGGGCACAGTCTTTGAAACTATGGTTTTCACCCATAAATCCAGGTAAAAGATGCCCCATGTGCACATACATATAATCAGCAGCTGTTTGCAAGGAAGTCCTTGCTCTTGCAACAGATGGGACTGCCAGTGACAGTGGGCATGACCCACGCTGAGGAATCCCTCCTCCAAAAATATATTTACAAGTCACCCTTAGACTTTTCAAGTTGAAAGGTACAACACAGAATTTTATTTGCAATTCTTACACCGCAGTTAAAATTTGGTCTTCCTGCATAAAGTCTGCCCACAAAAGAAACCTGTCTTGTCTTTTTTAAATAAAATATTTGGTATTCATAATCTGTTCTAAAATTACAGTTGGCCTTTAAACTACACTCTTGGAGAAAGTAAAAATATCAACATTGGCTGTTTCAAAAAAAAAGAAGCTATAATTTTATTTCTTTTTTTTTACAATTTTATATGTACAGTAAGAATGCTTTTAAAACTGTTATCTAGTTTTAAAGCGCCTACGCAACTGCAGGAGTGTTATGATTGGTTCCACAAAACTTCTGCTAATTTCACAGTGTGTCACATGCTGCTCATTTTTTAAATACTCCAACATAAAATGGCTTTGAAAAAAGAATGGGGTCCTAGGCAGCAGATTCAGTCCAGATCCAGGATGTTTTGAATTCTTCCTTGGGGATCATAAATAAAGTTGATGCTGGGAACTGAAAAATTGTTGACATGTAATTTCTCTCCAAGATGCATTGTTAACTGACTCAGCTGTTACAGCCACAAAACAATAAAACATTCTGATGTAACCTATCCTGCATTAGACATCAAGTTTCATATCTCCCTCTAGAAAATCTCACTTAAATCTAAGATGTTTGTGGATTTTCTTCCTTTGCGACAGCGAATATACATCCTTTTCCCACTAGCCCCAACCTCAGATCAGTTTAAAATCTGGAACAGAAACCACAGACCTCACTTCAATGAGGAAATCTAGTCCAATTCCTATTTAGACATCGGGCACTGGCTATATTCCCATCTTGTTAACCACCCTATTCATCTATATCCATCAGTCTCAATGGATGAAACAAGTACTGACACTAATAACTTTGCTTCCAGTTTCTGAATGCTGCTGAATTGAAGGAAAGTAAATGCAGCTGAACTTTTCTGCAGAACATATGCTTCACCCTGTTGTCCTCTGAAAAGACTTTTCAGTGGTTTTGACAGAAAGATTCTGAAGATGTTTCACTGATGTTATTTAACATTAGGCATTATTACCACCTGTATTGTCAGGAATTTTGTGATACTCATTTTTATACAACTTGACATTGCACAGGCTTCTTGAAATCAGCAGAAGAGGATGTTCTGACTTGCAAGGTAATTCCTTCTGAAACACAGTCTAGAAGCCCTGCCTAGCAAGCTTCAGGTCAGTTCTTATGCTTCGCAAAAATACTAACTTCTATATTAACATATTATGAAGAGGTGGAAGACTGATTGGGTTCCCACCTTGCTGCACCCTCAGCCATATCATTAACAGTTCTTTCTTTTTACGCTTGCAACATGAAGTCTAACTACTTCCAGCTTCTGCAATGTAATATGTATATTATATATGCAATATTGTATTCTATGTACAGTTACATCCATACTATAAATACTGGTTAATCCCTGTCCTTGGCTGTTTTCCATATATCACACCTACTGTTACAAGATTACAAGGATCAAATGCTGCTTATGACAGTAATTACCATTTTTTTTTCAGACATGGATCAACCACTAACAAAGTTTAACTGCTTTCCTAAACCATCTAAGTGTGACCTTATTACACAAGGAACATAACATTGGAAAAAATTGCATTTGCTGATAAAAAAAAAAGGGAATTAGACTATCGCATTTAGCCGAATTTGGGCATTATCTGTCTCCCTCTGTGAGTTACAATATTTGATCTTTGCTAAAAGCGGAAATACAGTTTGGCATTACAATATAGGACCTGTTGTGAGGTAACAGTCAAAGAGAAAACGGTAACCAGGTCATAAATGTTAAAATGCAAAAGGAAGGAAATGCCTGTTATTTATCTTCCAGGCTGTATTCAGACATTCATGAAATTGAAAGTTAATGTACCAGGGACTTTCATTATCTGACCCATTCTATACTATTCATTAGAATCCCATAGTTCTGGAGACAGAGGACCAATATGTCACTAATACAAGATGGAAAAGGTCACAAAAACTAAGCATCAATAAGACATTACTTCTCTATTAAATTTCACAACGCTCAGCAGAAAACCCACTTGCTGAAACCAGAATATTTTATTATGCAATGCAGCTAAACTGAGAGAAATATGTTTTATTAGTTAATCAGTTGATTTAGTTAATGTAAATGCATAATGATTAGTTGTCGAGTGAAAATAATTACTTTTTTTTCCCCTCCATTTCTTCATTAAAGACATTTTATTTGTTTAAAGAAAAAGTATCATGTGTTTTTTTTTCCTTTTTAAGGCTATTTCTTAGAATAGAAATATGTTGTTCGTCTGGCTACAGCAAAGTCTTCCTTTCACACCACTGAAAATACAATATTTATTGATATGTTGTGAAGTCAAAACAAATTTGCTTTCTATTTCCTCTAGTGGAATATTTCATTTATTTAGAATAGCTTTCAGTAAGAACAATATTACTACTACTGAAAGATTGTTTTCATGTAGAAAGATGATGTACCAATTCCCTTGAGCTTTCTTCATCCTATTTCTCCCCTAACGTTGTTGCCCAAGCCACTCCATACACATTACTCTTACTATACAGCTGAGAAAAATGCACAGAGGAGACGGTGATATGTGATTCAATTACTGTGAAGCGACTTATAAAAACACTCTTAACTTTACCATTTGCAATTACAGGAAATATGTGAACATTCAGAATGTTTATTTTAAGTGCTGGAACTAGTCTGTCTGTGAGGGAAAGCTTGCTATCAAAGATCTTTGGGCTCACTCAAACAATAACCTCCTTTCCTCATGCTACTCTATTCGGTAATAGGTAAAGAGAACTTCTAACAGCAGACCCCTCATCCACGTAAATGAAAATCAGGCAAGTTGTTATGTGCCATGGGATTTCATTCACTGCTTTGAGGGTTTGGGGGAACAAATTCCACAGGACCAAATGGTTAGAGCTGGCCAAATTCTATCTTGTTACATTGGTGCTATGATTTTGCAGTATCACCAATATACCCCTGGAGACCTAGGTAGAATTTTATTCTTTAAACATAAAGAAACACACACAACTCTTTCAGCAAAACAATCTCTAATAATATTACTTGAAAAGGTAGAAAAATAGCCTATAGACTGACTAGAGTACCTGAAGTGTTATAAAGAACATGCAAAAAATGAAAATATTATGACATTAGGGAAAGGAGATCGCAGGAAGGAAATTTTTCTTTTGGGATTCCTAACAGTAGACTGAACACAACATTACATGTGATTTAAAGAGCAACCCTAAACTGTCTGGATAAGAGACAAAATAGATCCCTACTGTCTTCCTGCTTGACCTTCCTAGCCTCTTCTGTCAGGACGGTTTGAATTTCAGGTTAATGGTGCAAACCAGTGAGTGGCTGAAGAAAAGCCTGACATAATTTCAGGTCAGCTGGAGCCCTGAAATAGAACTGACACCCTCTTTCTTTCAAGCATCCTTAAAAAACCTAAATATTTGCAGTCTTCTATTAGAGATTTGCAGTCTCTAAGACTTTCTTTTGAAAACCAGAAGAGTACTAGCAACAGATGATTGCGGCTAAAGAAATTAACAGCTGAGTCACAAAAAGTAAACAGAAGTGTTTGAAGACAAACTATTGTCTTGCTTTTAGCTTAGCAATAATCACTGTCTAGGTTTAGATGGCACAGAAAAGCTCCTCTTCTTTTCATCAGCTCCTAGCTTTCCCTGGGTCTCCGCAGCTGTGCTGCAGCTGAAGGCTCCTGCTGGCTGACCTACTCTACCCTGCCACGAGTGACATAAATGGAAACTCAATGGCTCTTGGGAAAAAGAAACCTTCTCCAGCATCCTCTCCAGAAGGCTAAACCCAAGGAAAGGTGACCAGGTCGAAGACAGATCCATCATCCCTCTCTCCTCTCTTTTCTTAATGATTCAAAATTCAATAAAATTCAATTATTTCTTGGTTAAATATGAACAAATGCCTGAAAAGTCTACTGCTTATCAAAGAACACTGTTACAATATTAATGGTAGTGCACATTTAAAGCACCTGCATTTATTTAAAATTAATCCCACTGCTTAAGGAAGAGACAGAAGAGCATATTTTAGATGTTTTTTACTCTCGCTTTGGTAAACACTTTGAGCACAAGTCCTATGAGGAGAGGCTGAGGGAGCTGGGGCTGTTTAGTCTGGAGAAGAGAAGGCTTAGAGGTGACCTCATTACTCGCTTCAACTACCTGAAGGGAAGTTATAGTCAGGTGGGGGTTGGCCTCTTCTCCCAGGCAACCAACAACAGGACAAGGGGACATGGGCTTAAGCTCTGCCAGGGGAAGTTTAGGTTAGATGTTAGGAAGAAATTCTTTACAGAGAGGGTAATCAGGCATTGGAACGGCCTGCCCAGAGAGGTGGTGGATTCACCATCCCTGGAGGTTTTTAAAAAGAGATTGGACATGGCCCTTAGTGCCATGATATAGTAATTGGAGTTGGATCAGGGGTTGGACTCGATGATCTTGGAGGTCTTTTCCAACCCAATCTATTCTATGATTCTATGATTCTATGATTCAAGGGACTGTGACACCATTTTTTTCTTAGAAACTTGTCTTTGTAACTATGCCTGAAAGACAGAATCAATAGTAACACAGACAAGGTTTGCAGTTATTGGCTAACCTCTGTCCAAGCGAGCAGGCCCCTGAGGTACATAGAATTTATGCAAAATAAATCCCTGAATCCCTGCTACTTAATATTGCCTCTTATCCAATGTGCACAATGTGTCTGAGATAACAGAGAAGGTCCTTTCTCATCCTAATCACCTTTCTTTTCTGTTTGAAAAACACAGTATTATGTAACTGAAAGCTAAAATCACAGGAAAAGAATAACTGATTTTGTTAAAATCAGTGTAAAAGACAAGAAAGATTTATTTATTTATTTTTATATTATTAGATTTCCTTCAATTTAAATATCTGGATAAAATAGTAGTTGCATCTCTGTGCCCACTATTCTTTAATAAGGGCTAGATTGAACTGGAGCATTAGATGATGTGACTACTCCTCCCATAAGGGCCAGCCTGAGGTTTTCAGCTCTCATCGAAATAAGGTTGTTTTTCATATGACATTCTCTGCCTACAGGTGCTATTCTGGAATGACCCCAACATAAAGCCAGAAGATACTGAATTGTGATCTGAAGATTTTAAGTTGGGTAATATGACTCCTTACTATTGTTCAGCCTCTGCTGATGACAAACTTAGAAAGCCATGAAAACACTTCCAAGCACTGCAATTCTAAAAGAATCTCTTAGCAGATTACAGGAAACCCACTCCATAAAGAGATTCGTATTATGGTGCTAAGCATTAGAACCTAGGATCTGTATTTTCCAAAGATGACAGCTAAGATAAGTCAGCCAGCTACACTTCAATAATAGGGCATCCCATATTCTTCTTTTACTGGAAAGAAAGTAATGCTAAATTAAGCTTTGGTTTAGACTTAATGTGACTGTACCCTCAAAAACAGTTCACCACCATCACAAAAAAAGTGAAAGACCTCGTAAAATAAAAAGACACTACACAACATACAAAATACAAAACTGCACAACACTACAGCTTAAACAGGCCATGAAAAGCATTCAACAAAGTCTGTCAAGATACCTATTTATTTATCTGACAGGCTTCCATGCATTATTGTCACCATTTAATACTATTTACTTTAATTAGATCCTCCTGCCAAAATTAATTATGGAAGAATTTGGTACAATAAAGAATAATAAATTCTGTTCGTTCATATGTTTTTAAATTATTTTGCTCCTATAGAAAAAAAAAATCTATTTCTTACCTTGGCTGCTAGTTAGAGTACAAAATCAGTCACAACAAATTCTTTCAAAATCTTGTCAGCTGTAACTGAGCTCACATTCCTGCTACAGTCTTAACAGAGCTGCACAGGATAACCAAACTACACTTGAGTCCAGTATTACCAAACCCTACGTATCCTACGATGAGTGACGCTGAAATTGCTGGCTAAGTGGAGTGAGGCAGATACTGCTCCCACCCACACCCCAGCCCCAAATAACATCACTGCCAGAAAGATGCAAAACTCTCAGCCTTAAGCTGTGCTTAATGACCTGCTTTAAGGCCTTGGAAGGAGAAAGGTGGTACCAAGTCTCAGCCTAGGGACTAGAGAATTTGCCCAGCAAGTAGGGATGCTGGATATAATTCTCTATCAAGGTAATTGCATTAACAGTAGGTTTAAGGACCACTTTCTCCCTAATTTGTCAAGGATTGATACCATGAAAATACTGAAGGGTTTATGATTTATTTTTTCCAAGCTACTAGGTAGATACGAGTATATCCTTATTCATCCCAATGAGTAATTAATTGTTGAGCACACATAAACAATATATGTTATTGATTTTTTTTATTTCATGTAAATGAGAACTACAAACCAAAGAAAGGATCACAATAGAAGTGCATTGATGGAAAAATCTATAATAAAATTACTCTGCTAACTGTTATCAATCCCTGTATAACAGAGCTTTATTGAAACACATTTTTATAAATTGCGATAAAAATGATATACATAACAAGTATTTAGTAAGAGAAAAAAAATCTTATTGTCCCCTGTGCGCCTATTTGAAATCCCAATTTTTTATTCTTTTTGTTGAGATAAAAATTAATACACATCCTCCTCTTCTTAATGAATATTGTCTTCAGGCAAATATTATCAAATTCTTTTTTCTGTCCTTACTTGGCGAGGGAGGGAGGAAGGAAGCAATTCTCAGTCTTGTAGGAAATCTAGCCCACTTTGGAGCTTATGGAAATTTCAAAATCAAATGTACAGTGGAACCTTCTACTTTAATTATGGAGCAAATACTGATGCTACAAGAGAAGGTTCATTATTGGAATATTAATTAAGTTACCCTGGCTCTCAGTGATATCCAGGGTGATATTGTTTGAAATTTCTCACCAAATTCCACAGGGATTAAATGGAAATATTACAAAAAATTTCAAGGAGTTTAGAGGAGATGATGACCTTCTTTTCTGCCTTAAATTAGACCCTTACTCCAAGAAAGATCAGGATTCCATAGTGCAGGCTGAAGCCCAGAGCACTTTTGGGACCCTCTCTACATTCTTGCTTTCTTCAGGTACAGGATTGCCCTCCTGTACCAGTTCCACCCCTATGACAGGATGAAGATGACAGCTCTCTTCTGGTACTTCAAGGGATAAAGAAAACCTGTTACTGGCTAAGGAAAAAAGGAGAGGAATATGGCTCATTACCAGGCCCTCTCTCCCTCTATTTCTGTAAAACTGCTCAGCTCCTAGGGCAGAGGTGGAGCACCAGTGGTGCTGTGCAATCTCGAGAGAACTCCCTGAATGCCAAACTTAGATTTCATACCCACTGGTTGTTTATCACTGTATTCTAACACCACAGAAAAACAACCAAACAAACCACAAACCAAAACATCAAGACTTCTTTTTCCTGCAAGTTGTGAAAAAGCTAAAATACCTTCCTGTCCTTTCAGATGATCTCTGTCTTCCATCCATCAGTGGGCTGCACTCCAAGAGCAACAAGCTCAAAGTATAAAAAAAAAAGAGCAAAATAGATGCTGCTAGAGACAGAAATTAAAGGAAGAGAAGAAGTGAGGAAGGAGCTAGATTCTCGCAGTGTACAAGTTAGGAACAAGCTTTATACTAACCTTTGTGCCTCGCCCTTGTTTCTGGGCATGAAAAAGCAGTATCAAATAGTTTCTGAACTGCTGAGAAGAGGGGGCAGGCGGCTTAAGTAAAGAAAAATAACGGTGCCCTGAAGGCCTGCTATTTATCCAGGGTGCAGTTTTGTGTAACAGCAGAGAAGACCTGAGGAAGGAGTGGAGGCCAGCATTAATTAATTTGATTTGGCCGAGATACTAGCATTAACTGACTTCATTTGGCTGGGCACAATTCAATTACAGAAGGGTTAAACTGATTATTTTGAACACAGAAATGATTTATTTCAGAAAAGGAAAGACATATGGATGGAAATAAACCAAAGAAATGCAGGAGGGGAAACAGGTAGCATCACAGAGCATTTTTCATCCCTTTTCAGGTAAACTGGCTTAATACTTAACTGGTCTGGGAAATTTGCCCCTAGGAAGAATCCCCAGCAAACAGCATCTATGGTTGTGTAGAGTCTTGGCCAAACACATTTCTAGACAATCCAGCTAAGTAAATGTTCCAGTTTTGAGTCAGTCTGAAACCAAGCACCAAATAGTACACAAAAGGATCAAATGATTGCGTGCACAGTTATCTAACTTATGTATGGCAATGAATGCTTGCTAAAAAGTACTTAACTAATTTCAGATGCATCTCTGACAGCCTTCTGAAAATATAGCTTCCATATTTTATTGAATTGCTTATTTTTCCATGTGGATTTAATGCCAGAAAAAACAATGTGTGCATGAATTTTTCACATGTAAAGGTTTAATTGCATTGCACCTATGTTACAAAGCAGAATAAAGTAATGCTGTCTTGAATGAAATACTCCAAATGCCAACAGGTTCAATGGAAATAATTTCCTTTCCTCTCTTTGTGCTTTTACATGGCAAAGATTTAATCATACACTGACAAACAGCTCAGAGTATTTAGACTGAGCAGACTGATGGGACTCCTCTCAATCCTCTTAAGTGGGTGTGAATCTAAGTGCACCAGCAGTGAATAAGACTCCACAGTCTTCTCAGCCAGTGCCATGAGGAATGATGGCACCCTCCTCCATGGTGGCAGTATGTGTAAGGTGACAGGCAGTATTAATTCTATGGGGTGTGACTCAGTTTGTTTCCTACTTTCAGAATCTGCATTTTATCCAACTTCTGTGTAAGAACAGTTGCTCCTTTACCCCAGAAGACTGTACATATAAGAAGCTTCACCAGAGACAGCTTCAGACTCTTATTTTCAGTTCAGGGTTAATGTCAAAGGGTAGTATTTGTTCTAAATATACATTCCCTCACCTAAACTTGAAGAGTCTGATCCTTGTGTTCCTGAGAACAAATTCATTTCACCCAAACAAATAAACATTTGAGCTATTTTGTCAGAAATGCATTCACAAAATGCCTTTACTTCTCCTAATTCTTTTAGCTCATCTCATTTTCTCTTCTACACCTTTCCCTGGCCAAGCAAGATGATCTGGTTAAGGCTCTGGTTAAAAGCAGCACGGTGTTGGCTGAAACTTCCAGCAGAGAATCATGGACATTAATAATAACCCGTATTGTAGCTAGTCCCAAAAGTGAAAGCAAAGCAATGGCTGTTGCAAATCCAGGACCAGCATTTTGAAACAGGCAGGGAAACAAAATGGGCCCACATACCTGACAGAAATGAGTCCCTTCACTGATGGATAGGAATAAATATAAGGGCTGATAGCACACTAATAAAACAATGATGATAACCCAAAATTATTTATTACAAGGCAAGAACACTGCTAGCTGCTCAGGCTCTGCTGTAAATGGAAGCCGACATCAATGGATGACTCTCAGTGAGAAAACATGGCCCATTTTAATTTAGGAAGTGTCATCTCATTTTTTAAGGTGAAAGCCATTATCAGAGGTGACAATGATTTATAGTGAATCAAAAGAAAAAAGTAAAAACCCATACTTAAATCCTCAGTCCAGTACATTTGCTACAGATAGTGACTTCCTTACTAATACCGGAACAGCATCTTAGAAAGTTGAAAAACACCAACATCTTCTCAGAAATCAAAAGTCCTATTTCATTTATTAAAGAAGGAGCAGAAGTGATATTGATATAATATTTTCTTTGAAGATAATACAATCAGCCAATATTGTTCAGAGAATGACTACCACTGAAAAATGGGGCACCCTATCAGAAATAATGAAAGAGCACAGTAAAAACCTGGAATAAAGTAAAATTCTGATGAATCGTGTTCAAAAACTCCTAGACAGTCTAGTCTCCAAGGGAAACATTTCTTCTCACTATTACCTGCCCTAATATAGCTAAACCTACATTGACATTTTTCAGATAGATAATGTGCAAAAGAAGCCTTATGGCACATCCTGTCTTACATTCTACAGCCTCCAGTAAAATGTTACCATAGAAACACTTTTGTCACAAGGAAGGTGGACTTTTGTAAAGGACCTGGAGGTAAACATTCAGATTCCCATGGCGATTGCTGTGTCCAAAGGTTGAAGTACCGTGTGTGTGTCTTTTGGAGCAGCATGCAAGAGAAAGAAGAAAAAGACAAAAATGCACCCTATATTTTCTCCCCTGGAACTGATACTCATAGCTGATAATTGTTCAAGTCATCCACCTGAAGGTGGAATAGCTACAGACAGTATTTTGAGTTAAAGACTCTGATTGGGATAATAAAGCACTGGAAAAACAAATGAGAAAAGTAGTATTGATTAAAATGGCAGTGAATAATCTGAAACACTCTCAGTGAGTAAATACCTATGGGGACTTCATGTTTTTTAAAGGTAGAAGAGGGTCTCAAATGCCCCAGACATGCTTAATACAAAAAGAACGTCAGTAAAAAATATCAGAGTCCTTTCTGCCCATCTGATTTTATTCTTCCTAAGACAAGACATTCTTCATATTCTTGTCACGCATTCGACCACCACCACTTGCTGGGAGCAGATCTCACCTGGAGAAGACACTTCTGACAAAGGTGAAGAGTAAGCCTCTGCTGAAAGAGGGCTTTACTTTTCTTAAACTTCAGCAACTTTCCTATTGCTAATCTAGGACAGACTTCTGGAAATCATAACAAACAGCAAATATTTATTAAAAGCATACTGCCAGATAGTACTTGTATTTCTGAATTACGTAAGTTGTTCTCCCTTCTACTGGCATAACAAAAGATATTTTTGAGAACAATCTCTCTGGCCCTCCTGACATTATTTCCTTCTTCCCTAAACTATTTTCCCAAAGATTGCTTCTGCAGTCTTTCACATCTCATAGTTTTGTGTTGTAGATTTCATGTTCAGGTGAATCAAAATTCCCAACTTTCCTCCCATAACATCTAAGAAGTCAAAATGATATACATTTCTTGTTCTGCTAAATAGGTCTTCCCATGGGACCCATTTCATTCTGTTTGATACACACACACACATGTTAGCTGTACATCTAGAGTATTTTTAATAATGATTTAACAAATTGTTGTAGATAATCTCTTGTTTAAAAGCATGCTGAACAAGGAGGGGTATTTCCTTTACTAATGTGCATACAGTGCTCTGTGATCCTTTATAGTTGGTCAAACCTTCCATCTTGGAGTAAAAAAAAAATTGAAATGAGGGAAAAAGGATAGAGATGTTTTTTGCGTAGAGCCTTATGTGATGCCTGCTTTGTTTTTTTGGGATTGTTTGTTGGTTGGTTTGGGTTTTTTTTTATTTCCTCTGTTTTGTATGTCTTTAAATATGATTGAATGTTTTGGTATGTTTAAATGTTTTCACTGTGATTCAAAAGGGAGTTAAGTTCTTACATATAACCTGAGTAGATGAGGACTCATGTAAGTGTCTCTTTTTTTTTTTTTTTTGAAAGTAGAAGCAGAAAGAACATTTTCCCATTTTAAGCTGCAGAAATCAAATAGGCAACCGGTATATCCACAACACAAAGCCAGTCCCAGCAGCTGATGAATCCTGTCCATCTGGGAAGGCAGTGAATGCTGGAGGGGAGGAAGAACTAGTCGAGACATTGGGGATAGCAGAGGCAGGAAGAAAGGAATTGTGAGGATTAGACCATTTATTGAACAACTTGTATTTTTCTTCTTCTCATTTCTAAAGTGCAGGAATGGACTAAAAATGTTGAAGCCAGGCATCAAATTGATAAAATTGAAACATTGCTCTTTGCTCAAGGAGCAGCGATGTTCTTTAAGTGAGCAAGGGTAGCCTTTTATGAAGTATTACATGCACCCAGAAATGTTTTAGGTATATAGATTGAAAGTAGTGGACAGTGGTTAGTCATACGTACTATCTGTAATTTTTCTCTTCAGTGATAACTGTTGCATTAATTTGGTTATGTCAACTGAAGTCTACTAGTTCAGTTGTGAAAATCCTAGAACAGAGACAGATAGGTATTTGTTTTTTTTTCTATTCCAAACAAACTTTTTAGAGAACAGAAAATCCTTCTTTGGCCTGAGCGACACAGAACAAAAAGGAAAAATGCACACGCAGGATTCCAGATGCAGAAGCTGCAGCTACCTGTCAAACTAACTCTATAAGCCTACTATAACTGCTAGTAGGAAATGCTTGAAGAGAATTTTCTTTTTTACAGAAGTGCCCCATCTGTAAAATGATCAGAGAATAATGAGAGTGAAATTATTAAGTACAATATATTCCTGCAGAAATTATATTTATTCTTGCAGACTTAGTTTACAAATTTGGGAAATTAGATCATGCTGGGAAAAGGACCTAGAACTGGAAGAAAAATTAAAGAATGCCTGTTCCACTGAACCCCCAAACTTCAGAAAATTAGGATACATGTATAATTAACAATACAGGAAAATTAATATATTCTTCAGCTGAATTTTGAAATCTTGTCCTTTCTGGAACACAACAAAGGTAAAGTTCTTTAATGAATGCCTGAATAAAAAAAAGATGTGTATATTTTCTAGGGCTGACTGAGAAATACAATGATGCTTTCTTCTGGAAGGTAAATCCCTCAGTTTCTTGTCCTGAAGCCTGACATATGAATGTCTAGGAGTCTGAAAGAAAACAGATTGTAGATGCTGGAACTCTGATAGTAACTGAATTATTACCTTTTGGTGAACTGTCTAGAGACTCTGCTATTCTCATGAGTTCTTTTGGATATGGCAAAATCACTGACCTTTTTATGTTCAGATGTAGTTAGATGCCTGTTTTTTGAGGTTAATTTTTTTTAGAATAGCTAAACCTGGGCTGAGAATAAAGGAACCCTTCTTGAAATAAAAACTACGAAAAAGCTGAAAAGTGTCTTCAGCTGGAAGATTCTGTCACTACACACAAGATGGTATCATCAAGTTGATTATGCATTTCCTGTCACAATCCAGACATACTGCAGACAGAAAGAACCCAAAGAGGATGAAAAGGCGTTGCCTGACAACATTCCACGGTATGGCAAAGTTCATCAAGGACTGGGGACTCAGAGGAACTAACAGAGAAAGGCAAACTTCCTTTTAGGATAATGAAGAAGCATAAAAATCCAGGATATAAATATATTTCTTTCCAAACCAGGGAGGCCCAGATTGCATGAAGAAAAGGTTCTTCCAGGTAGCTGGAAAGAGCCAGTAATGTGCAAAATTTGCCTTGTGTTACAAAAAAAAACCACCTTCAACAAAACTCTCAAGAATACCTTGTGGAAAAAAATCAAAAAAAAAAAAAAAAGAAACCTTCAAGTAAATAACTTTCTGGCAAAAGTAATTCACAGCTCTATCCTTCACTGCCTCTTTTGTAGAGGTTAAAAAGTTGTGAGAATGCATCTCTCTGGTGTGGAATGTTAAATTTTATTTCCAATTCTTGAGAAATTACAATCTCTCTTCAAAGGGAAAACGTATACTTGAAGCAATTGCATGCCACAAAATCTAGTCCCTTGCTATACCAGACAAGCAGTTGTGTAGCATAATCTTGTTTATAACTCTATCATAAGTCATGATAAATCTGGTTAGATTTCATATTCCCCCTGGAAAGCCAGTGCAGTGGTTGTTTCTGTACTTGCAAGAATTTTCTAGGCAAGAGGTACACACAATGGCTGTAATCTATTTGTTCTTGAAGAAACATGTCCTTTCCTTCATAACCAGCAATCCTAGGAGTCCTTATTTACAGTAGTTTTCAATATAATTTTCATCCTTCCTGAAGACAGACATGTCCATGGCATTTCAGAAGGAACCCCATCGATATTTCACATAGTTGATAATATTCAGTACAAGGCCTAGAAATGCCTTATCATATGCCTCTTGCTATCATAGGTTTTGCACAGCCAAATTTATTGGTATTTCATAAACATCCTATGACTGCCTAATGCACTTAAGCCTTTTTTATTCTAAGTGATGAGAGCTTGGATTATAGCTCAAATTAATACTTGCTTCTGATGCACGGCTTTGTCTTTTCCACTATTAAAATGCATCTCTTTTTATTCATTTCAGCTTTCAATATTACCTAGTTCATCCTGCTTGATATTCAGCTCCTCCTCTGCATTGAGACTGACCCCATCTCTGCTTTATCAGCAAGTTTCATTCATGACTCAAGGTCATTAAGGAGACTATTAAATAAGATTGTTCACTTGATGAACTCTTCTAATATGCTTTTTCCCTGAAATACTTCCACTTTCAAGATAACGCATCATCCGGGGTAGATAAGGAGCAAACATGTAATAGACAAAGGGTCAGGAATGAACTCAATTGTTTGGAACCTCTTCCTGGAACAGTAATAAACTGAAACCTCTGAGTATTATCAAAGGTGTTACATATTTATGCTACTGTGGTATTTGAGGTACCAGGACATGTGTCATTCTGTAGTCCCACACAGGGTCTGGCTCCTCGCTAAGCCACGACATTTTGTGACGCTCAAACTCATCCCAGCATAGGTCAAGCATGGGGACAGTACTGCAAGCATGACTTGTGCATGCCAGCAAAAGGGGCTTCTACCAGGCAAATACTATGTGTGGGGTCAGGGACTGCTCAAGGGACCTGGAGGGAAGCTGTAGGGGGTCCATTGATGAGGGAGAAATAATCCTCACAAGTTGCAACAAAAGACCTGATAATATAAGGCAAAATCTCCCAGAGAAATGTACTCAGGTCCACAATAAAACCAAGATTGTCTGGAAGACAGTGTTAGAGGAAAGAGAGAGATTCCCCAGACGCTAAACATGTAACCTAAATAGTTTAACTATTAACATAACCTAAGTAGTTTCACATGTATTGCAGTATCATGATCCTCACTTTTTAGCATCAATATTGGGAAAGGTTCAGATGATACTATGCATCCTAGCACAATAATGTTGTGCAATTCTTAGCAGCTTTGCTGAAGAGGTTTTATAGCTGTGCAACAAAGTATTTCCCTCTTGTCCTTCAGTGCTGACAGGTCTACAACCATGTAGCCAGTCCCCTAGATCTGACAGGCCAATGGGGCAAGAAATTAGACATGCTCAGCAACATTGCTGAGATAAAAGCCATTGCTAGGTTTAGTAAGACTGCAGGCTAAGGCAATCTGGTACAAATAAAGAAAAACCGTGAAGAAAGAAAGGAATAAAATAATTTTTTAAAAAAAGCATAATTGGACTTCTCCTGGCATATTCCAGTTACTTTTACATCGGTTTGCCTATGCAGACTGGCAGTATATTTAATGGCAGTAAAAGCAGGTTATGGAGATATGATGGTCCCTAAGCAGAAGGGAGGCCAAATGGCAGCCATGCAGGGTCACAGACTATGCCAGACCTTTCTGGACTCTAGATAAACCATGAGGTGGAAAATGAAGGAAGGGAAAGAAAAGGTAAAAAGGAGAACCGAAACAGATTGATCACATTCCAATGAGCTTGATTCAAGCACACTGCCTTATGATATACAGAAGGACAAATTGACTTTTGAAGCATGTTGGCATATTTTATATGGATTTATTGTAAAAAAAATGTATTTTGGTTGCAACTAGGAGTTCACATAGAACTTTGATACAGGCAAGAATATCTTGGACTTCTGTCACTCTTCTGCTGAAGCACAGAAGCCTTCAGCTGGCTTATAGAGGCCACACTGATACATCCCAAACACAGCCAGGTTGGCAGCTTACTTACCAAAAGCTAACTAACAGAACATGCTGAGAGTAAGCTTTTCCTCTGTAGCTACAAATCCGTTTTTTGGGTCAGTCTGAGGAATTTACAATTCTGAGTTAGAGTTAAGCTTTATAGAATAGTTCTAAATTGAGTTTTAAAAGCCCTTACAATTACCTCTAAGAAATATACCCATAAGATCCAGTTAAATACAATTTAATTTATTTGAAGATATCAGGTAATAGTATAATAGAAAAAGATCTGTACAGTCAATAGCTGAATGAATCAAGAATTAACCTGGGATTTTCACAGAACCTTGAAGAATTAGGTGAGCCTTTGAAAATCACTGTCTTAGAAAAATAGGTAAGACCTAGGGCTTCAAAGAAAAGTCAGTTGTCAATCACTCTCCAAGAGTAGATGTTGCATGCAGAGACAAGTTGTCAGAATTCAAAGTCAGGGTTTTAACTAGTTAGAGTCTCTTTCATTACCTTTTTCCTTGGATACTAATCAATGTGAGAAAGCAATAACAGAAGTCTAGAAAAGATCAAAGTGTGATCTGAAAGAAGTTTCTAATGAGAGCATCAAGAACTGTATCAGCACTGATATGGCACTTGATTATAAAATCCTCATGCAAGGGAACTTTAGATTTAGGGACATTCAGTGATTAAAGATTATACCAAAAAAGAACAGATTATAAAAATATGTAACATCTCTCACTAATTTAATTGTTTTAAAAGCTATTCTAATGATGCCCCTTTTTTGGGGCCTTCATCAGTTACATATTAGTACTATGATATAAATAAAACTGAGAAAAGTTCTCTGATTCATTTCTAATGTAGTCTTGCAGAAGCATTTTAGAACACTATGGCTGGAAAATATTTGGTGTATAAGAAAGAACAAGCCTCACCCATCAAAATAACATCATATGTAATTCACAGGAGGGGGAGGTATTAGGTGCTTTTTAGAAATGGATGTGGATCACCGCCTGTTTTAAAGGAGGTCACATCATCTTACAAAACACATCAGAGTTGCAGGAATCCTTTCTTTTCACCTGCCCCATCCTGCATTTGCAGTGTAACAGTGAGGAGCTGTCACTGTTCAAGTAAGCAAAGGTATCAGGGAAATCATGTTTGGTTCTCATAGAGTAAAGGCAGAGAAAGAAAGGTTGGACACTTTGCCTCCCCAACAGGGGTAATCAGCTTCTAACAGAGTGAAAATGTTCTGCTGTAAGAGTAATTACCAGTTCTGCAAAACAGCATTCAAGACATAATATTCTCTTTGTACACCATTCTTATTTAAGCTCTTCCTGCAACTGAATTAAAGAAATGAAAGCATGATTTAATAATCAACTTTTTCATTTCATAAGATAAGATCTCTCTTAGAGCAAACTACTCTTCCATAGTAGGCACCATTCTTCAACATTTTTACAAATTTCCTTTTCTATGTGTGCTGTTTTTACCACCATTTATGTAAATGAAGTTAGAAGCACACTATCTATTGACCTCTTTATGAGAAAAAATCTAAAGTGTAAATTAGTAAGACATGCTAAGGTTTAGTAAGTAAAAGTGACATGAAATTCCCTTTTAAGCTAATTGCCTAATTGATGCATTTGCTTCATTAAGCTGTAGGTTTTTTCTTTTTTTCAAGTAGCAAAATGCTAGCTGCCATGCATTTTAAAAAGGTTTCACTTTCAACTGATTGGTTTAAGCACATTATAAAGTGATGTTTCTTAGAACCTTTCAGCAAATAATGGTTTGATTATGATTTATAACAATGGACTACAGATCAACATTTTAAAAGTTGCACAAATACCATTCAGAACAACACCTTCAATATCTCAACGCTAGTTGTGCACAACGGAATTTATTTTCCTTTGGCAAGATGTGAAGACTTTTAAAGTGCAGCTTTACAGAGCTAAGAAATTAGGCAACTCGAGTTAATATACGTATGCACAAAAACTACTATCCACGTTTTTGCAAAGGAGAAAAATTGGTACCAGATAAATTTAATTATTAAAGCTAGTATGAGAAATTGAACCCTGTGTGAAAAGCATATTCTCTTGTAACAGGTGAAAAGTCTTTTCAACATGAATTAAAGTTAATCATATCAGGATATGACACATATTCAATAGAATAATGGTTACTTCCTTATTTGAGCTGTCATAAGGGATATTACTGCTTTTCCACAACACTGTTCTTTTTGTTGAACTTTATTAATAATAGTACTGAATGCCATCATTAAATATCATTAAATCGTGTAGTAGCACCACACAGACTATTGAATCTAGTAGCTTAAAAATGGATTTAAACTTAGCAGAGAACAAAGCAGTGACACTATTTTACATAGGTTCAGAGAAGTGTGTTGTCTGTTCTATATGGAATTCAGTATCCACTCTACCTGTATCATTTAAAGAGGATTATAGCTACTTTTCACTAAAATTTCTGTTTCAGAAATAGTTTAGGACACTGAATAGACTGTAAAATATCTTATGTTTGTGGAGATGAAAATATTCACATGTAATTAATAGTATTTTCATTCAGCATTAACCACTGGTAAAGTCTATGTATACCAAGGTAGACAGGCTTCCAGCTACAACTGCTTTTTTCCATAAACAGCAACATAATCACACAGATAGAACCAGGTTTCACCACTTTATTAAAGTACCTGGAAAGGTAAGAGAGGTGCTAAAAGATGTCAGAATGCAAATTAATACTAATACTATTTTGGAGATGTGACAAAGACTATTTGAAAGCTGCATTAACTGTTGAGCAAAGCCTACAAGCAAGGGGACAAAAATAAGTTTTAAATTTGACTCTTGTCAAATACCCTCTTTTCATCTACATGCTTCTGTCTCTACAGACTTCCAAATTCAACCTCAACATCTGAACTCAAAGGGATTTTTTATGTTAAAAAATACATATGCTGATAGGATGCTCGAGTGCATGGTTTTTGAAAAAGTCAGCATAGTGTTAAAACAGGTGGTGTGGCAAGAACATAAACTAAACCAGATATGTCATTATCTTGACTGTTCTCTTTCTGTAGTGTGAGCAGATGGACTTAATTGTCCACCTTCCTGAGGCACTTCTCAGACATATATTTTAGACTGGAAAAACTATTTGCCTGGATTAGAAGGGGTAATGGTATCACTGGGCATTCTCTGAGCTATTGTGCCTAAGGTTTCTGCAGTTCCTGAAAATACTCAAAACTGTAGGAGTATTTCTGCCCTGCACTGAAGAGTCCTTTCCTGTCTCATCTAAAACCCATAGCATCTACACAGTCATACAAGAAAGAACTAGGTTTTGCCACTGTATTAAGTAACTAGAGAAGTAAGAATGGTCCTAAAACATGTCAAGACATAACAAAAAAGTATTCTATTTGTATTTCAGTTGAGTGGGTGTGTTATCCTCAGGAGAGAAGAACATTCAGAAATGCCGAAATATGACACACAGAAAAGACACAAAAACAACAACAAAAACAACAACAACATAAAAAACCCACACCACCAAAAACCCAAAGCCAAAACCACAAAAACAACAAACAAACCAAAAACCCCAAACCAAACTAACTAACTAACAAGAGGTAAAAAATCTTGATTACCTTCTATGCTGTATGGTCATTACTAGGATAACAGGTTCCAGGATATATATAGATCAACTTCCAAAAAAAACAGTCTCAGACTGTGAGACACTAGAGCTAAGCCTTTAGTCTGTATCAGCATCTTTCTCATACATGGCCTTTTGTTATGGCTTTCTTTCCTAACCCCATCTCTGTGCACTTGGACAGTGTCTCTATATCCCTCCTGAGTAAACTATCCCTGCTTCCACCTCTGTGTGCTACCTTCTTTATGTTTGGATTCTGTCAGGACTTCCTTGTTCATCCATGCAGGCCTCAGGCTAAAGTTGCCTGACTTCCCAGACATCAGGATGAACTGTTATGGAGCTTGGAAGAGGAGACTGTTGAAAATCATCCAGCCCCCCTGGACTCTGCTTCTCTCCAGGGCCATATCTAATGGGATCCTTCAAAGAAGGTTCATCAGTAGATGAAAGCCTGTTCTCCTGAAGCCCAGTGCTGTGATCTTGTTGTTTTGCCTTGTTACCTCCTTGCAGGATCCTGAACTTTTCCAATTAATGATCACTGTGGCCAAGACTGCCTCTGGCCTTCAAATTCCCAACCTTGTTTGTAAGTATGAGGTCCAGCAGAGTGTTTTCCTTTGTTGGCTTGCTCATCACTTGTGTCATAAATTAATCTCTCTTATCCTTCAATTCCCCTCTTTTTCCTTCAAGATATAGTCTCTACTCAGGAGAGCTTGTAAAGCAAAACTAGCAGAATCAGAAAGAATGAGAAACAGAGGATGAGAGGAATTATAAAGCAACAGTTAGTGATACGGTTTCCTATTTGAGCATTCACACTGTTAGAGAAACAGCATACTTCAAAACACAGTCGGGTATTTTCTTGGAGAAACGAAGGCAATGGACAAGTTCTTCTCCAGCTATCCAGCAGGCTTAAGGTAATTTTTTTCTAGCATCTCCCATGTCAAGTACCCTACTGGTATGCCTAAAGTAAGAAACAGTGCAACAGGAGACCCAATGGTCTACATATGCCTGGTTATCTAACATGACATTGCATGGTGAAGGTGTTTGCTGCCATGTTCTGTGTGACAGGAGCATCCTTTCTTTGTCCTGTCTCTTGGACGGGTTTAGAAAGTTGGCTGTGAATGAGAGCCAAATTCTGCAGTGGACCAAGCAGCAAAAAATAGTTCAGAATTCAGTAAGGTTAGAATTCGGTCTGCAGGTTTAACTACACAGTAGCATCTGCCATACTGTGTCACTCTGCTCAGCAAATTGCTTACAATTGTTCATACAGGCTGCTGTTACATTTCTCATTTTCATTCTGCAGTTATAATACCTTCACTTACAGCCCAAATTATGAAATGCATTAAAACATCTTGAAAGTGAGAAACAAACTGGTGCCAAAAATTAGTTTCAGTAACCCTTGCTGTGTGGAAATTGAATGATAACACCCCCCACAGGGGTGCAGACATTTACAACTAATCATATCTGTTCATACCAAACATTCAGATTCTGGACAGTATATAAATACCAGGCTCCCTATGGCGTATATAATAATTTGCCTATGCTCACTTTCAGCTAATAATGTTTTCCTCCCCCAAAATAAATTTATAAGCTCTAATAGGTTGGTTCAAATCAGATTTGAAGGTTTGTGGGTAAAAAGACAAAGGATTTGGGGGTTAGCCCTACAAAAAAATGTAACTGAGTATTTTAAATGATCTCTTATTTAAACTGAAAACAAAACAGAGAGAAATCTATAGTACACAGCACAAAAGCCTTTAAAACTTCATTAATCTATCATTTCACATTGCTGGATGTGATTCCTTTTGACAAATGTGAATTTAATAAGGGAAAACTTGAGAAGAATTTGGAACTTTGAAGGATTTTAGCTGCACTGTGCAATGCCTCCCATATATTTCACGCTGGTAAACTGTGGGTGCTAAGGTTTGTAAAACAAGCATTTTATGTATACAAAAAATGTATCTATTTTATTGATGGGGTGGGGAGAAAAGAGATCATTACCATTAACCATTTCCCTATTCCTTTACAACTTTAAATCTGTCAGACTAATGCATAATGATAGAAACTCCAGCAGTTTTTTCCTTTTTTCCCCCCTCTCTTCTGGCTTTTAAACTATCGATAACTACCATGGCTTTTTGTTCACTTCAGATAAAATGCTGTTTTAGCAACTTTGCCTAGAAAGAACTTTACCTTTGGAACTTTGCTTTTGCCTTAGAAAGAAGTAGATCTCATGATTAAAATTTTTTTTAACTTGTAACAAAGCCACACGCATGCACACAAGCACAGCCCTCTCACCAAGATGCATCCACTGCATCTCATCTACACATGAACAACCCTGTTGTGTCTGAGACTTTTCCTGGTTTCTAGCTTCTCCACTTCCAGGGGAGAATTTTCATTGCTATGTTTTCACACAGGCAAAAGAACTTTTATACATCTTTTGGGTTTTCTTTGAAGGATTCCTCATATTTCACCGACCAAGTCAACATAAAGCCTTTCCTGGAAACATTACAGCCTTTACCCCTGCTGGCAGCATCTCCCCTCTGCCTACTTACTGCTAAACACAGCCACTTCCAGGTAAGTTTGAGAAAGTGAAAATAAAGTAAAGCCGTATGTTGGTGTGCTGTATATCACTTTTACTATGCAAATGATTGTTTAGAGAAGAATAAAAGGCTGTAAATATTTTGAGAAGTGGGCCCCCAGTGCCTCTTCAGTATGCCAAATGGCACCGCGTGCTTCGTAATTATGTAATATAGAGAATACCAGCTGGTTTGAATCGTTCTCAGGGGCTTTGGATGATATCGAAATGCTCAGCTCCCCCAGCAAGAGCCATAATCAAGCAAGTAATACCATAAAGTCAGACCAAATTGACATTGAGTTGTTGGCTCTTAACACACTTTAAACCAGATGTTAATGCTGTACACTGTGATTGTAAAGTTTTTTTGGCTTTTTTTCTTAGATAATGCATTATTCTCTGACAAAGTAATGCTCCAGTATGTAGACACTATCTCAGAAGTTGCATTTTATATTTTCTGAAGAGACAGATAGACAGATGTTTCTCTTCCAGTGATAATGGCAAAGAATGGAAGGGGTACTTGTTTTGCTGTCACAAAGGAGTGTAGGGAGACGGCCAACACACGTATTGTTATGTACAGAATCATAGAATCATTAGGGTTGGAAAGGACCTCTAGGATCATCATGTCCAACCTTCATCCCAACATCTCTCTATGCATTAAACCATAGCCTCAAGTGCTACATCTACTTTTTTTTAAACACCTCCAGGGATGATGACTCTGCTACCTCTCTGGGCAGTCTGTTCCAGAGCCTAAACACTCTCAGTGAAGAATTTCTTCCTAATATCCAATCTAAACCTCCCCTGATGCAACTTGAAGACATTTCCTCTCATTTTATCATTAGTAATTTGGGAGAAGAGACCGACACCAGCCTCGCTACAACCTCCTTTTAGGTAGTTGCAGAGAGCAATAAGGTCTCCTCTCAGTCTCTTCTCTAGACTAAACAACCCCAGTTCCCTCAGCCTCTCCTCATAAGGCGTGCTTTCCAGACCCCTCACCAGCTT
>VWZY01000828.1:72386-128627 GCA_013399075.1 Chloroceryle aenea
GTGTCATGCTGGCAAGCCTCCAGTCACCCGGGATGTCCCCAGTTGACCAGGACTGCTGACAAATAATGGAGAGAGCCTTGGCAAGTTCCTCCACGAGCTTCCTCAGCACCCTCGGGTGGATCCCATCTGGCCCCACAGACTGATGGGTGTCCAGTTGGCTTAGCAGGTCTTTCACTACTATTTCCTGGATTGTGAGGGGATTATTCTGATCTCCATCCTTATCTTTCAGCTCAGGGGACTGAATACCATAAGGATAACTGGTCTGACTATTAAAGACTGAGGCAAAGAAGGCATTAAGTACCTCAGCCTTTTCCTCATCCTTGGCAACAATGTTCCCCCTGGCATCCAATAAAGGGTGGAGATTCTCTCCGATTCTTTTTTAGTTGTTTATATATTTGTAAAATCACTTTTTATTATCTCTTGCAGCAAGAACTTCTCCAGAGCTTGTGGTCTTTAACTCTTTACAAAAATGTAGTATGAAACTCATCACAGAACTAGAGTCTGTAATATTATGTCCATTTTGTGCAACCTAACATAGAAGCTGGGAAAGCTCTCAAGCCGTTGGTAAAACAACTTCCTTACTGAATCATCACAATTAAACCCCTTTCATTCCACAGAGATTATGCCTTTTATGCCTTTCTTCATCATATTCTTAATAATTTTTTACAGCCATGCTGTGACAACTATCAATTTTTATGACGGGACAAAGCGCTCATCCCTTTATGTACCACACCCTCCCAGGTCAAAGACCGTGTAAAGCAAATAATGAATCACGAACCATTTATGTTTTCTATGCCTATGACTGTTAGTGGACCTGGCCATAACTGGAAATGTTGCTCATCTTTCTGTTTACATTAGCAAGTGAAAAAACTGCATCTCACCTCCTGCAGATGTCTAATGCAAGGATTGTCCTAACAGAGAACTCCACTTTGACAATGACAGGATTGTCCTAACAGAGAACTCCACTTTGCAATATGGACTGGAGGCCCAGCAATCAGGCTGCAGCTCACTGCCCGGGTGCTCAACAGCCAATCCTCCTGCACGGCCAACAAATATTTTACACAATGTCCACACAAATCCTATTCAAAATTTACAATTTTCTCACCATATTAGCCAAATATCTGCCAGTTCTGAAGGATCCAAGGATTGGTGCATGGTAGTCATATGTCACACATGATGAGATCAGTCCATGTTCCTCTTCTTCCTTTCTCCCCTCCTCATAGCTTTACCAGTTTGCCATTCTGATCCCTTGACAGCTATTCTACTGTTTGTAAGCTGCTTTGCACGCTGTGTCTGATCTGAGATGTGGGAAACAAAAAGTGCTAGGAGATTACGGGTGCTGTAAAATAAAAAAACTACTGTGTAAGGGATAAAGTTTAACAACTGCCCAGCTGAAAGAAAATGAGATGAATGCAAAAATGTGCCAACTGCCTACTGTATATTGTAATATCCCTAAGTGAACCATAGCCACATTTCCTCCCTGAGACACTAACATTGCACAGATTTTGTAGAAATATATAGCAATTCTTCACCAAAAATCAGTATAATACCCTTTTATCCTCTTGAATGAGTACTAAAAAACTCTTTACATATTATCAGTAGCCTCCTTCCAGATAGCTATGTCAAAATAGCAAATAGACAAGCCCTTAGGTAATTGGAATAAGCACAAGTAATTATGTTATCAATTATTCAGATGGATAACTACTTTAAAGATGACAATACAGCTGCGTTAATGATTAATAATATTTAGGCCACTAACAAAATACAATGGCACTTAAAATTTTTTTTATGGCCTACTAGGAAAATATTTTTTTGAGGAACATATAAAAATAAAGGTGCATCTGAGAGCCTTCTACCTGGATTATATAAAGATTTTATAAGCATTTAAACTTAGATGGAACTCTGAAGTTGCAGTCCACAACAATCTTCTATCCCATTTACTTCTATACTTCAATAGCGCTTTTTTTTCCCCATTAAGTCTATCTTTTTTAGATTATTTTTTCTTATCAGTTATATTATTTTTAAGATATCAAAAGCTGAATTTCAAGCCTTCTTTTCCCAATAGGAGCCTGTAAAGAATCCATATCAAAATGGGAACTTGTCAGGTATATGTGCTGAGATAATTCTGTTGCTTGGAGTTTGCTAGGATTTTAAGAAAATAAGAACAAGAAAATATCCAATCAGATCTTGTGTTCATAAAAAGTTCCTTTTGAGGAGATTAACAGAAATGTATGCAATTTCATTTTTGTACCTATGATACTAATTCTACTTTCCTTATCTGTTTTCTTAGGTTTTGTTAATTCTGTTTATCCATGACACAGTAGGGAACAGATAATTTTTTGCCAGAGTTTACTTTATAGGAGTGACTAAAGATAAACTCCTAAATGTATACTTCGGTATCTAAGAAGCGTGGCTTTTTGGAATGAAATACAAACGTCTCTCTTTAAAGGCATTGACCACCTTTTAAAATGACTGGAGGTAGGTTTTTACTCAATGTCTATTAAAGAATAGAACAACCTCTAATTTAGTAGGACAACACTTGTATCATTTGAGATTAAAATCGTTACTAGAGACCTATGGCTTTTCAAGACCAAGATCTCTGGAACATTCAATACATGTAATTTCAAGAATACGCGAAGCTGATTGTGGGATCAAAGCTACAGTTATATTGCTTACATTTGTCCCTCTAAAAGGTAGTTATCCACAGGTTTCTTTCACAGAATCGTCTCCTGCAACCATGCTTCACTGATTGCTTATGATTCAAGGACATGACTGCAGGAAATTCGTCACAGCAGGCTACAGGGGTGTTCCATTTCTGTTTGAAAAACCACAGGCTCCACAGTAATATGTCTTCAGACTTGCTCCAGCACAGTAACTACAGAGCAAACAGCTTCTCAGAAAATATCAACACTTGATTCCAGAGGGAGGAAAAAGTAGCATGCTTTTTGATTCACAATGCGATGCCTGGCCTACTGATCCAGGAATATTTAGAAAAGGGTTTGCATGTGAAAGCAGTTTAGCTACAATAAAGTTTAAGGTAGTAAGAGCTTGTTTCAAAAGATATACACAATTTCAATGTCAGTCCTTAACTATCTGAAAAAAAACGTGGGTTTGGGTTTATTTTGCTAAACTGATAAATATGGCTCCTTTGCTAGATTATATTTTAGATTATTTTTGAGATTAAAAAAACGTACTTGACTTTGGTTTTATTTATTGGAGTTGCTTCTCTTACAATTTTTAGGAGCTTATCTATTATTAGTTAGAAACTTCTGTGCAAATCACAAAATATTGAATGTGTCGCTGTTTTGGTAAACCTAAAAATAAGCAAAGATGATTTTTTTTTCAAGCATAACTATACAGGGACTGAACTGGAACAAATCATAGGATTCAACTGATTGATATTTCTCCTTTTCTACTCCAACTTCCCCACAAGCCATAGCCAATGCCAAATCCACACCAGAGACTTTGTCATGGAGAATGATACAGTAAGGGGAAAACTATTTAACTATCATTACCAGTGGGATGGATGTTATTAGAAACATGGGGATGAGATCTAAGATCACCTAGAGTCAACTAACAGATGGCAGGTATACATTATGAAAAACACCTTAAAATATAACAAGAGAAGACTTAGCAATAGTAAAAACTTCAGTTATAGACGGAAATGATAAAACCTTTTAACATGCCAATGATGCTCAAGGGCTCAAACAATACTTGTATTTTCAAAAAGCACAATGTGTTAGTGATCCCATAAGGATGAAAGATTTGTTTCATCATGGAAGGCAAGTATATAAATATCTAGCATGGACTGGGGGTAAGGATTACTAAATCAGCTATTTTTTTTTTTTTTACAATGACCTCCCAGAGCTCTATGGAGATGGTTGGAGAGATACTTCAGCCACTGCTATCAGTTTTTATATAAACCATGTAATATTCAGGAAACAAGAAATTTTGGAAGCATGCTAACATTTCATTGTACAATGAAGGCAAATAAAGAAGAAAGAAAAGATTGCCAAAGATTTGGCTTCCAGAGGATGGGAACAGAATGAAACACTACATTTGGGGTTACATAATTAAAGTCTCAGCAGCCATACCTAGTTCTAGTATTTTAGGTTATAAATTGGTAACTATGAAGCTGGGATATTCTTAGTATTTTGTATTGGTTCACTGAGAATCACATTAACGACTAATTAGGAAATAGGGCAACACTGGACAATACCATTAAAGCACACATTCAGAATAGTAAGTGATCTAAAATTACCTAATATGGAATCATTCTCAAAATGCTGAAAGTGTGATTTTGTAATAATGAGTACTAGAGACAATCAATTAAACACTTTAAAAATCTAGGTGTAAATAATAAAAAAACAAACAAGCAAACAAACAAAACGCATTGCTGATTTTTTCAGATTACACAAAGACTGCTTGTAAACTGATACGGAGAAGGAAATAGTGCACAGAAGCCAGTTACTGGGAAGGTAAGCACAGCTAGGAACCAGGAATACTGGCCACACTAACAGAACAGGAGGCTTGAACCTGGGAAAATGGTGAAGCTGGAAAAGATTCAGGGGGAACATGAACTCCCAGAATGATGTTGTGACAAGAAGTACTAATGAAATTCTTGGCATGAGCAAAAGGTATTAAGCAGAACTAATGACTTCACCACAGTGCTAAACTGACATGACAGCATTTCACATCCATAATCCAAAAAATTATTTTCAGAAACTGAAGAAATGTCAGGGACAACTCTTAAAAATAAGTCAGTTAAAATCTCTGTGTAAAATATTCAGAACAGATCCCTATATATCATACATCAAAAAAAATAAAATTAAGTCAATCAGATACACAGCTTTTTGTTTTTTCCTTATGCTCCAAAGTGCCTCTAACCCATCCCATGCCTGAAAGGCACCACTGCCTCATGTATCAGTTCTTAATGTAGGAGTCAGCCCACAAATGGTGGGGTGCACCTCCCCATATGTTTTCTATGCCTTTCTGTATGAAAAGGGAAAGTACAGACTGGATTCCTCTGCTAGAAACCCCTGGGTCAGGTTGCACTGGCCAATGCTAGCCCCTGAACAAAGAAAAGGGATAGCTGGAGTCATCCAGCTCTCTTGAGAAACTGGCATGATGTTTTAACTGCGGGTATGTGCAGGTTCCACACAGTGAGCCCAGGTGTTTGGCACTTTGGCCTTCCTGTTTGTGCCCAGTGAATGACATCTCAATCTGGAACTAGCAGCAAGAGGAACTTGGGAAAGTGTGACTGTGTGTTTGCATACAAGCATAGGAATTTGCTTTTCATGAGTAGGCAATTCAGTATTAGCAGCTCTGGAGAAACAGATGTTGCCTGAACTCCATTCAGCTAATTGACCAAGTTCAGGTAAAAATCTTAGAAAGGAAAACTAGTTGAAAGTCTACAATGTTTTACAGGCTACCTTTTCAAATTTTATTTCTGAGGTAGGAGGAAACAGATTGGGAATAAGGAAGATTATAAAAGATGAAGGGGAAAAGCATGTTTAGGTTTTTCTATAATTAATCTAAGACATTCAGCATTAGTTTTACAGATTCCCTGGAAAAATGACAGTAACCTTCCAGTACCATCATGTACATGACAAGTACATGACAAGTCAAGCCACCAACACCTCCCACGTGAATACATATTGTGCAAACTATTATGACGATGAAATGCAAGGAAATTCTCCCTCAGAAACAGCATACTTACACCCCTATTCCTAAATCATAAACAGACAATATCATATAGAAGATATTTCCTAACTTAGTACAGTGATAACAGTCTTTTCCTCTCTCTACTTGTCTCTCCATTAACGCTTTTAGATTCACCCAACTACAAATTCCACAGAAGTTTAAAGACGTATAAATATTTACCCATTAGAAGAGTAGTTTTCAGTCAGGACCATTACACTGGAAGAAACAATCCTTTCTGATTAGCCATTTAGACATATTTGCAGAAAAGCAAACAAACATACACAAAACAAACACAAACAAAAATCACACAAAACAAACACACACACACACCCCAGAAAATATAAAACAAACCAACCCCAAAACAACTACTTGAAATCTGTTAGGTGAACAGACTGTGAATGAGGCTTTTGTAGTTCACAGTCTTATTAAAAGTTACAAAACACTGCATTTGGTTGGTGGCGAATGGACTGCGACTGTTTATAAACTGCATTAAATTCTGAATTAGTACCCATTCTAAAGTCTGTCGTCTACTTTTTCTCCTTTCACACAGAAAGCTCATGAAAATTGGAGGAATTGAAAGAAGCTGGCACAATACACATTCACCTCAGACTTTTGTATCCAATAACCTTTTCTCCCACCCCAGCTCAGAGCTCATACTGCTTGAGAAGCAGCACTTTATAAAGGTTTTGACAGTTGATATTTTAGATGTTAGGAACCTAATACCTTTTGAGCATCTGGCAGAGATGTTTAACCTGTTGGACAATCATTTTTATGCCTATCTGTCCTACAGATTCAGCATTCTAAATTGTTCACTATTGGAAGCAATATCAGAAAATTTCCGTGGCTTTTTTTTTTGTTGTTGTAAAGGCTTTTTTTATTAATGCTTACAAAGATTATTTTGCTCCAAATTATAAGTGAGGTTAGCCAACTTCCAAAGAACTCTTCTCACAGTAAGAAATCGTCAAAATTAACCTTCTGGGCCAGAAGTTGATCCTGTGCCCAGGCACTTATTATAGTACATACTGCCCAAACTTTTCAGAAATGCAGTTCCACTCATAATGAGGCCCTAAACGGGCGGGTACCCTTTGTAGAGAGATCAAGAATGCCCTTTTACACAAGCAATACAAACTATGAAAGCCACAAAGGACAGTGAGGAAATATTGGTTTCACCTTCATATCACTGATGTTAAAAACCATAATTTTCCATAGCTTACATTCTGTGTGACTGAGCGGGGATGCAAAAAAGAGACAGTGAGATGTAAATAAAGAGCTAGGAGGTGGATTCGTAACAGTTAGAGGGTCTCTCAAAGAAGAAGAAAATGTTAGTGTCATGGAGAAGAATATCAGGGTCAGGATAAAAGGAAATCTAGTGAGATGAGGCAGATGCAACATGTGGAAGCAACATTTTTACAACAAAAGAGATCTTGAGCTGTTAACATATAGCGATATACATATGAGGCACAAAAGGTGTATATATATTGAACTTATATATATAATGTTCTTTGGACACTGGCTAGCCATGAGATGTGGGGAAAAAAATGGAGGAGCTTGAAAGGAGGAGAGGATAAAGAAAGGGTATACCCCTTAGAAGGTAGGCATAGATATTTTCAAGATGAAAGTATCTAGGGATGGTGTGAAGGATGATTTGGAGGAAAAATATCAGGAGGCTTCAGGCAGTAGAAAAAAAGTGGTTTAGTCTGAGGAGGAATGAAATAGCTGCTTGAAAAAAGGTTGGGTTTTTTTTTAAGAAGGATCTTCCGAGTAAGATGGTTAATAACACGAAAGGGCCACTTATAGAAAGATGGTATGGAATATATGGGTAGTTTAAGGAAGAAAATTCAAAGAACTGGTATTGGATGGGATTTTTCCACTTTAAAAGGCTGACTACCTACTCAAAAGAGATGCCCAAGGTACACAAGATACGCATGAAGAATTTGAGTGGGCTTCAAGAAAGATCAGAAACTATCAACAATACAGGAAATGGAGAGAAGTAAATGAGTGTTGGCAACCAGAGATACAAAGACTACCTGCATCCATGAAAAACTGCAGAACCAACATTAACAAATCTAAGCATCCTAAATAAGCAAACAATTAATGAAGATAACATATAAAGAAACCATATTTAACAGTAGTTGAAGCCACATTTTTTTCTCAGGATGAACAGCCATGAGTTTCATCAGCTTCCAGAAGTCTTTAGTATTCCCACCTGCTATATTCTATTTTTTCACATGCTGTACACCTGCAGGCTAAAGGATATATTAACAGCACTTAAGTACACGTCTCTCTCCAAATATTCATCTCAAGTTGATTACTGGAGTATATATTTACTGCCTGTCTAAGCCACAACTTAAATTACTGAAGGACTCAAAATAATCTTCCAAGACGAAGATAAGCAACGTTACACAACAAGCACTTATTATTGTTTTAAGCCCTGCCAGAGAGTAGACAAGCACTGTGATATTGATATGAAAAGATCAGTTACTTAATTCCATTGAATTAACAGGAAATGACTTAACAAAGTAAAAGGAAGAAAAGGTATTATGTTTTTTTTTCTCTTCTGGGTGTGTACTTGTAAAGCTATTACATCTCATCATGATCAGAAGGAAAAAACTTCAAACATTTTGGAAGAAGCGTTTTCCAATCTACTTAATCAAATACACCTAAAATATGTTTGGAAGTAGTCATTTTGGCAGAGGGCTGAAAAATTACTTCAGTCTATGAAGCAGAGACTGAGACAGAGTTACTCCTGGTAAGTCAGGCAGCTTCTTGGATTCTCTATCAGGGAACTATTATTGTACTTGGCTCACAGGTATCCATCCATCAACCTCAATCACCTTTGCTGGTGCATTTCTCATATTTTTAACTCCTGCATTTCACTTTATCCTGCCTCAGATTTTGGGTCCAGGAGTTCAGAAATGCAATTTCTCTCTTTCACCGCTTTGAAAGCATCCTGTTTGTTCAGCTGTCCCCCTCATCTACAAGTGCTTCAACAGTAGTGGATTACAATTTTTCCTCACCAAAGACAGCACAGTGCCTGTGAGATTTTTACTTTGTGTCATCACAAGACTGAAAACAGTACCACTGAAGCAACACATCACAAATTTATTAGTATTACTGTATGGCTGCTTGTGAAAGTTACACAAGCTCAGAAGCCCTGTCTGCCAGCCAAAGAAGGTTATTATTTGTTATCATCTGCTAGTACAAATATAAGCCATGTTTGGGGACTATCAGAGAGAACTGTTCTTGAAAGAACTTTTAGGGCCATTTTAGCTCCTTGAATTTCACATGTAAGACCTTGGGCCAGAGGAGGGTTTTGTTCTGGGTCAAGGAGTCCCATGACTGGTGAAAAACTGCTCACTTTTACTGTTCCAAACCTGCCTTCTGCCAGCTTCATCTTCCTCTTACTTATAGAGGAAGATGTGATCAGCATATCCAGGCCACTGTTGGTTCTCCTAAGTATTAATGGTGAGCTCAGTTTCATTTTCTGTGTGAAACTGGAATTTTTTCTATGTGCATCACTTTGTATCTTTTTACACTGCATTTCATCTGCCATATTTCACTGCTCAGTCACTGATTCTTATAAATTCATCTTGTATTTTTTTACTGATGAACCTTGTCTTTACTATGCTGAGTTAATTTTAATATCATCGACAGACATGGTCACACTTATATTCATTCTAGTTATTCCTATTCCTTGGTCTCTGCCTTTTGATCCACTATCTGTCTATGCAAGGAATTGTACAGGAAGCAACCCCTTAGTCACTTAATTACTTTACAACTTTTGGGAAAGAAGTATTGTTGAAGGCCATCTAGAAATTCTGACCATCTCCTTTACCCACATACTTGCTGACAGCTTTGAACAATTGCAGTGTCTTTGTGAATCAAGCACTGCAGTTAAAAAGCCACCATGAATGTTCATCATATCTATCCATGTTAATTCTACTTTTATCACAGTTTTGTTCATTACCTTGAAAATTATATGTCTGCTACAGACTAACACCTGTATAGATTACAGATCTATATTAACCCTGACTTCCCAGAATGGCTTTTTAAAAACTGGTGTCACTTTTGCAACCTTCCAATCTTCAGGTACCAGAGTGGCTTCTGTGATGAATTATAGGCTGCTGTTAGTAACACAACAATGATGAATAAAAACCTTTTCAAAACAAAACAAGTAATTGCCAGCTAATGATGTGTCTAGAGGATTTAGAGCTGTTACTCTACATTCTCTCAACTGCACCTGACAGCTTAGGTACTTTATCCACTTAAAAGTGAAAGTACTATCCCTCTCAATTATCCAAAGATATAAATTTTCTGATTTACTGATTATGCCCAGAAACTGTTTTGTACACAGTGCTTGCTAGTATGCCTCTTTCACTACTGGCAAAAGCAACCATAACACAAACCTTAAACAACACCCTTCCCAAGAACTCCTGCTTCAATGTAATTGGATATGATGACTCCCTGTTGTTTCCAGACTTTGGTGTAATTAGGATCATATTTACTTATAACTGAAAATAGATAAATTTTCCATAAGAAAGCTGTTGAGTTGTGTTCTGCAGGCTGTACAATCCCAACTCTGCTAGCCTTTCTTCACAGGATAGGTGCTGCAGCCCTCTGATCATCTTTATGGCACTCCTCTAGACTCGCTCCAGTGTGACCATGTCCTTCTTAAACTGGGGGCCCCAGAGCTGACACGCAGCTGACACACAGCACTCCCTCATGACAGAGGAATCGAGAGAAAGAATCACCTCTTTGACCTGCTGGTCGTGCTTCTTTTGATGCAGCCCAGAAATTGGTTGGCTTTCCGGGCTGTGAATGCACATTTCTGTCTCACGCTGAGCTTCTCTCAGATGAATACTGTATCCAGTTCTGGGCTCCCCAGTCCAAGAAAGGCAGGGAGCTACTGGAGAGAGTCCAGCGCAGAGCCACTAAGATGATGAAGGGAATGGAGCATCTCCCTTATGAGGAGAGGCTGAGAGAGCTGGGTCTTTTTAGCCTGGAGAAAAGGAGACTGAGGGGTGACCTCATTAATGTCTATAAATNTTTCTTCACACGATATGTGCTGCAGCCCTCTGATCATCTTTATGGCACTCCTCTAGACTCGCTCCAGTGTGACCATGTCCTTCTTAAACTGGGGGCCCCAGAGCTGACACGCAGCTGACACACAGCACTCCCTCATGACAGAGGAATCGAGAGAAAGAATCACCTCTTTGACCTGCTGGTCGTGCTTCTTTTGATGCAGCCCAGAAATTGGTTGGCTTTCCGGGCTGTGAATGCACATTTCTGTCTCACGCTGAGCTTCTCTCAGATGAATACTGTATCCAGTTCTGGGCTCCCCACTCCAAGAAAGGCAGGGAGCTACTGGAGAGAGTCCAGCGCAGAGCCACTAAGATGATGAAGGGAATGGAGCATCTCCCTTATGAGGAGAGGCTGAGAGAGCTGGGTCTTTTTAGCCTGGAGAAAAGTCGACTGAGGGGTGACCTCATTAATGTCTATAAATATGTAAAGGGTGAGTGTCAGGAGGATGTCTCAGTGGCATCCAGTGATAGGACAAGGGGTAATGGGTGCAAGCTGAAGCACAGGAGGTTTCAGGTAAGCATAAGGAAAACTTTTTCACAGTGAGCGTGACAGAGCACTGGTACAGCTGCCCAGAGAGGTTGTGGAGTCTTCTTCTCTGGAGACATACAAACCTCATCTGAACGCATTCCTGTGTGACCTGATCTGGGTGATCCTACTCTAGCAAGGGGGTTGGATCTTTTGAGTTCCCTTCCAACACCTAACGTTCCGTGATTCTGTGATTCTCATCAACCAATGCCCCCAAGTCCTTCTCCTCAGGACTGCTCTCAATTCACTCTCTTCCCAGCCTGTGTTTGTGCTTGGGATTGCCTTGACCAAGGCATCGGACCTTGCACTTGGCTTTGTTGAACTTCATGAGGGTGACACAGGCTCACTTCTCAAGCTCATTCAAGGCCTTCTGGATGGCATCCCTTCTCTCTGGCATTTTGACCACCTTTCTTCCAGCCTTGACTCGAGGAGGGTTCTTTATGCTTCATTAAGCAGAGAAAAATGGTTTTCTTCCTTGCATCAGACACGAGGAATCAAAAGCTTGTGTATATTTGTCTCATGACAACATTTCATCTTAATAGAATCTGGTCACAGCAGCTACTGCAGAAAATTGCTTGCAGTTTGCTGGCACCATGGGAGACCATCATTACTGACAAGATTGAGAAACCCATCAATGACAATTCAGGACTCAGTCTAACTATGGCATCCAAGTGCTGCACTTTTTTATTAAGGCTATTTTCTTACATCTCTTTAATTCTTATTCATGTCCATTGGTCCTTGACTTACATAGTGATTCAATGCAATAAAGGCTTCAGCTCAACTGAATCCAATCTCAGAAATCATCAAAAAGCAAGATTTATGTAGTACTTCTTACAAAACCTTATGACAGCCACCTATTCAAGTGAAGAGATGTAAGCTCTTCTTCAACAGCATTACAAAGATGTTCACCTATCTCTTTCACAAAGGAATCACACAGGTCAGGCTATTCATGTTGTAATGACATAAGTCACTTTCTCTGTGGATGTTTAGCTAAACCAGCTACCAGCTGTGCCAACAACTTTAATAGGTGAGTTTGTTTCACTGATTCTCATCATATGGTAGTTTTTTTAAAGAAAAAAAAAAAATCAGTCTCATGATCACTCCAAATCAGACTAAAGAAGTCATGCTCTTAAAAATTATTTAAATAGGATACTAGACTATTCTTTTGAAAATATATGACTTGCTAAGCTTGCAAATGTCACGGAACAACCAGCAGAAAACAACAACCAAAAGCCACAGGTCTGTTTTTGGCTTCCTCATTATAGCAAATGGTATATATACCTGAGAAAGAGACACTAAAATTCTAGAAACAGGACAAAAATACATCATTTTCATGAACATGTCATAAGACACAGAGATTCATACTGTGTTCAGATAAAGTTGGTGCACTTATCACTCCTAGGGTGCACCAGTTCTCTTGTCTTCATAACTAGTACAAATCTCTCGTTTCATTCAAATCTACTATTCCATACAGTGGCAAAAAGTTTACAGATAGCTTTTCCCAAAGCAGACTTAATCAAATCTGTAACCAGGATATCATTTGCAGAAAAAAAACCCATTGCTTTCATTTACCAACCTTCAGTCCCTATTTGGAAGGTCTTTCAAAAAAAATACATCCCCGGTCTCTCAGTGGTAAGTAGTTGGTTATTCTAGCTTTTGATTTGCATCAGTTACTTACTGAAAAATAGTCTCTTGAAATACCCTCAAACTACCCTGTTTCCAAACTCAGTGCAGATTCCCAATTTCTGAATATCCAGTTTAGAGATTTAACTCTGGGGTTAACCATTTTTATGTGGTTTGTTTTTGGTTTTTTTTTTCATTTGTTTGGGGGTTATTATGTTATATAATCAGGCACAGAAAGAGGTTAGGTAATGAGTATATAACTGCAAAAGGGTGCTGAAGACAGCTCACAAGGTTTTTGAAGGTATTAAAAAAAAAAATGATCTAGATGGTCACCTTCTGTAACCTAAGGCTGATTCCATCCCAAGTGTAGTCATCACAGACTAGCTTCATGGACATCACGTTAAGTTATGTCATTAAGCAAACATAGTGAATTAGGTCTATGCTAAGAAACAATTCCTCTCTCTCTCTCTCTTTCATCACATTACACAGATCCAAAAAGAGATACCAGCTAGATCATGGTCCAAAGCCAGTATTGGCAAAAACACTAGCAACACAGCAAAACACAGACAAATTCTCATCTGGGAAAGTGATACTGTTCAAATGGAAGAACATATCTGTGTGCTAGGGTATGCTGACCTGTTCTTAACCGTATGTTCAAACCACTCTTGAACAAAGCAGGTGGCAAGAGCTATTAATTCTTTATGTAGGTAAAATAAAAGTTAAAAACCAAAACAAACCAAAAACATATCCAGCACTTAATTACAGTTGGGAAGCAGAATAAGAAGATACACAGTTAAAAAAGCTAGGATTATTTTTTTTCCCAGAATTCATTTCCTTATATGATTTCTTCTTTTTCTAGCTGCCATCTGTTTTTAATCTTTAGACTGTGAACTGTTCTTTTGCCTCTTTACATTCCTCATTATGATCTTTTCTTCATTGACATCTTTGAGTGATACAGTGGGATAATTAATATAGAAACACAGAAACAGAAATGTCTGCGTTGGAAGGGACCTCTAAAGGTCATCTAGTCCAACCCCCCTGCTGAGAGCAGGGACATCCTCAACTAGAGAAGGTTGCTCAGAGCTCTGTCAAGCCCCACCTTGAATGTCCCCAGGGATGAGGCCTCAACCACCTCCCTGGGCAACCTGTTCCAGGGCTCCACCACCCTCATGGTAAAGAACTTCCTCCTTATTTCTTATCTAAATCCACTCCTTTCTAATTTAAAACCATTACCCCATTCCCTTTCCCTCCAGACCTTTGTAAACAGGCCCTCTCCAGTCTTTTTGTAAGCTCCTTTCAGGTACTGGAAGGTGGCTCTTAGGTCTCCCCAGAGCCTTCTCTTCTCCAAGCTGAATAATCCCAGCTACCTCAGCCTGTCCTCGTAGGAGAGGTGTTCCAGCCCCCTGATCATCCTTGTGGCCCTCCTCTGGACCCGCTCCATCAGGTCCATGTCCTTCCTGTGCTGAGGGCTCCAGAGCTGGACACAGTATTCCAGGTGAGGTCTGACCAGAGCAGAGTAGAATGACAGAACCACCTCTCTTGATCTGCTGGCCACACTTCTTTTTGTGCAGTCCAGGATGTGACTGGCCTTCTGGGCTGCAAGCACACACTGGCTGCTCATGTCCAGCTTCTCCTCTACCAGCACCCCCAAGTCCTTTTCTGCAGGGCTGCTCTTTATTGCCTCTTCCCCAAGCTTGTGGGGATTGTTCCAGATTGTTATTACTAATAATATACTAGGATTTTATTTTTCCTTCTGGCACTTCTTTTAAATCTTTATTATTTTTTAGGGTGTGTTTTCAATATTCATGTGTTTATTTTTTGGAAAAATAAAAGTTATACTGGGCAAAGATAAATTCACTTCAGCTTACTGGTTCCTTCTTATCAGGTACATTTAAACTTTAAATCAATGGTACTTACACTGAAATGGTATAAAACACAGTATAGATATATTACTATTTATACTGTATTTTGAAGCCTTGGATTTTGCTATAAACTAATAAAAATTTGTTAGTTTTACACACATATGTGTGTGTGCACACATTATTCAATCTGAAAAGATTCAGAAGACTTTTAGGTTAGTGCTGAACTAACTTCTCTGCCAGATGCTCATCCTTGATGTTTTTCAATAATGCTTATACTGTGGAGCACCAGTACTCTATGAAGAAGATTAAAAAATCTTAATGATAATCCTGAAGAAAACAGTGTGGGTAAGATCCAGCCTCTTTACCGGCTTCTCTCAAGGTCCTCACAAGCCAATAGTTAACATTTTTTCTCTCATCGAACGTGATCACTTGTGCCAATAACTCTGTCCTAGGACTACAGTATTTACACTCCAGGGAACATAGTCATTTTTATAATAGGGAGAATATTTATTTAGCACAGGAAAGTGGTAAAGTGTCTTTTATACCTTACACAATAGAATCACAGAATTGCTCAGGTTGAAAAAGACCTTCAAGATCAAGTCCAACCTCAGCCTAACTCTACTACCCTAACTCTAACAACCAAGAAGTAGGATGAAAAAAGCTGTCACTCTGTGGCCCAAGGACAAGGATCAGACAGTTACAGACAATACACAATCTTAAAGTTAAGTCATTCGAAGAGTTACTAGGAAAATCAGACTTCTGAAAGGGGTATTTTTCCGATGGTTAAAAACTACAAACTGTGATTAAAGTCAGAGGCATGCGCAATTACAGTTGAATCTGTAGATTCTACAGATCTTCATTAGGTGAGCACCTAGCAATCAAATCAGAAAGGAAACTAATAACATTATTCCTTTAAAAAAAAGCTTGAAAATAATGTTATTAATGCTAGTATCCTGTGCTCACGTGAGGGTTTGGAAAGTGGAATGAGCTTACTCTTGTCCTAACCAAATACATCCAGTTTTGAAACAGGAAGCAGTGGAATCCACAGGCTAACTATAGACTGAACAAAAATCTGTTCAATTCCTAAGTTACAAAATTAACTGTTCCTTAACCCAAGGTATAAAGGGAGTGTATTAACTTCCCCACTGGAAATACCAACTTTTTTTTCTTTTTTTTTAATTGTGAGATGTGTCTTTGTATGGCACTCTGATAAAAGAAAAGCACTGACAGAGCTCATCACAGAGAAGAATGAACATAGCTGGGCTAACAGTGGTTTCAGACAGCAAATGATGCAAAACCACACTTACACTGGATTTCTGCTTGTTGCAGCAAATACTGTATTTATAAAATAATCAGACTGCACGTTACAAATCTGTACAGAAATATTTCAAGTCTCTTCCATGATACAGTTCAACATACTTTGATTCTTTCCTCCAAAACCACTCTATAGAACCAGAATATGTCCATGTGCTTAATCACAGATACACAGAAGTTTACATGTGCTCAGCCTAGTCAACTCCTCCTGGACGTATGAAAATAGGGATATAACCTAAGCTGTTCAGGCTGGACAAATAACATGCAAAAGGTTAAAAATTGCTGGGATATATTAGGTACCTATGGAGTTGAAGCTAAAATTGCATTGATTGAGAGCCTTTTCCATACATCAAGAAAATGAACAGAAAAGATTGTGCTGCCCTTACGTGTCTTTAACTGCCCACACTTCCTCATGGCAACAAAAACTATTAAAGTGCAGGACTTTTCTTCTTCATTATGTCAATCCTTTCTAGTCAAAACAAAAGTTCTTGAATTTTTTTTTCCTAAAGCAAATGTCTACTAAAAAGTGCCCTGCCCACATATGGGGGAATTAACTGGAAGGAATATTATTTGATTAGTGATGCTAAGTTTTAGGTAAGTGGGCATCTTAAATTCATTCACTCTACAGGTGTTTCTGGGGTCAGTAGCTTATTCCCATCTATTACCCATGAGATCAGAATCTCATCAGTGTCATGTCTCTATTCCTTGAAGCTAGTTTTGGTTGCCTTTTTATAACTTGGAAAAAGAGAATAAATAATCACACATAAAATTAGAGCTATTAGATTGCTATTAAATGCTATTAAAAATATTCAAGACATCTATTTGCTTAACTAGGATAAAGGCAGTCTCTCTTTAACACAAATCTAATTAAAACCAGCTTATGTAGAGCATCTCCAGAGTATGGTGAGACAATATGGAAAATACGCATATTTAAACCCCCTGGATTTAAATCTAGCAGAGCAGAGCAAAGAATGTGCAAGGATGCAGAAATAGTACTTTTAATGAATTTCAGAATCCAAAAATATTTTCTTCTCTTTTGCAGGTAGAATCTTAGGTTATTTGGGCACATTTGACAATTTTATCTTTGGTATGTAAGACATACATGGAGATGTATGTCATACAAAGACATTTGGTATGAAAGACATTCCAGCTGGATGTCAGATACTCTGGAAGACAGCCCAGATGAGTAACCTGGCTGATAGAATCACAATTATGTGGTAGAAGAACTGGGGCTTTACATAATTCTGTTCATTCGTTGGAAGACCCAGGAAGATCTCATGAAGAAGCACATTCTCCATTAAGAAGTGACTGAAAATGCATGCCTAAAATAAGGGTCTCTCTCACAAGCACTGTAGTCCAAAGTGATTCCTGAAAAGCATCTAGAACCTGAGCATGTTCTGAGCAGGAAGGAATGAAACATCTGGACATATGGAAGGCAACTCTAAGACATCTAAACTGTATTTTAAGGAATGAGTGCTGGTGAACAGAAAAACATGCAGAGAATTGCCTTATAGCAGCAGTGTGTTTTGGTTGGCAGTCATGTGGAGGGAGCAAACTGTGCACATGTACTGCATATATCTGTGGAGAGTTATACCTCACACAAAACTGCCACATTTGTTTTAAATGTGCATGTTTTAAGCTTGAGGACAGAAAATAAATTAAACCTTAAGAAAGTTTTGTGTCTTACATAAGGCTGAAAAGCTGCCTGCCACTCTGGGAGGATTAGCTGAGATAAAAGACCAATTCTTGACCAGACTACAGGACAGAAATCTCAGAGGGATATTTTGAGTAGACCTAGAATTAGTCCTTTAAAAGGTGATTCTCATTTTTCCCAGCAACAGCCACCATGTTGACCAGGCTGAGATTTCCGACCCCACAGGCAAGATTAAAAGTGCAAAGGTATCACAAGGAAGGGCTGGATGCAAAATGCAAGTGGAGCTGGAGTTTAATGTCTGTTTAATAATATCTGAAGCTTGCACATATGCAAATGCTAAAATCAGGATAATGTAATAAAGAAAAAAAATATACAAAGGATGCCATTTAAAGAAAGGATACCAATATGCAGAATCAGCACATCATCGCGAGTGGTGGCAGCACTGCGACTGTATGACACCATACACCCACTGCCTACAGTCCAGTAGTGTCCCGAAATGGGCATGTTTGTGCTGTTCACTCTTCTGCCCAGTCTTCATTTTCAGAAATGCACACGTAAGGAATACCTCAAATTTTAATTTCCTAGCCACAAAATAGGTATCTTTGAGTATGAAAGAAGCACCTTAGTCTGTGGAGAAGCAGCTTTTACCTAACCTGTGGTGTACTGACCTCCACCTAAAGTCCCCAAAGAAGTATAGTCAGTAGATGACTTTAGAACAAATCACTCACAAATGACTAAGGCAGCCTGTACTGACTGAAATAGGAAGCTCATATTGAGCAGACAAAGCCGTGCCTACTTCTGTGGGGCATTCGGTAGTTAGCACAGCTGCTGGCAGAGGCAGGGCCCAGGCATTCCCAGCCTGACGGTAGTTGCATCCAACTCCTCAGAAGAGCCCTGCTCATCTGATAAGAGGCAGGACTGAGAGATACCTTCTCCTGGGAGCTGGGAAACTGAGAACAGATGCAGCAAAAGGCATGAGAATGGCTGATAAGAGTAGCTCCATTCCCATTCAAGAACCATTATATCCACCTTAACAATGGTTTTGAGAACAGGGACCAGCATCCTGAACTCCCAAAGGAGTCTGCTCTTCACTATGCTATGTGTTGTGTACTTAACATTTAACTTTAAATTTAATAGCCTAATATTACAGTAGACTACAGTTTGCAATTTGCAACTACAATTTCCTAGGAAACCATCACAATAACATACAGAAGGCTAAGCAGCAGGTTAAAGTGCTCTGGTCTCTCTGAGCGTTTGACTATATCAAGAAAAACCAGCAATTTATGGTCATACTTTTGTACTTTGCATTTCTGATTTTATACAGAAGCAAAATATGCAGGGCAGCTCTCCAAAGTTTTACATGTCATTCAGTTCTGCTGCTGACCTGCTTAAAACCTTGAACTTTATTCTCATGGAATGACTGAGAAAACAGTGTGAAGCTGCATTTTCCTTGATAGTTCAGGTCTCATCAGGAAATGTCCATCTGCTGAGTCAGTAAGTTTTTTAAAAAGCTTCTCCATAAAGCAGCTCTAACAGTGGATTACTTCCAGTCTACTTTTTTGTCCCCTTGTTGAATTATGGGGCATGGATTTTTCAAACAAAGCCCTCACTGCCTGCCATTAATCCTTTTGGGTAAGCAAATCAGCAAGGCTTTTAATCACTGGGATTGATACAACCACTCCTAGCAAAGCATCACAAACCATCTGCCAATTTCACAACTATCGGATCCATGAGTGAATGAAAGTACAAGATAAACAGCATGGTACAGAATGCCACAGCTGAATAAAAAATTAGAACCATCACAGGGGAGACGGATTACTGCTTTATTGTACTACAATCCACACAGCAGTTAAAACTTGACATATCATTCCTATTATGGTAGTCTTTGCTCCAAACTGCAAGTCTAAGCATAAACACATTTCTGTGTATTATGAGAACAGAAGAATGCAGTCACATACCTAACAAATATGCACGTTTGCACAGACTACCTTCTTCCCACTACCTACAATCATGTTCTGTCTGAAAGAGCACTTAAAAGTAAAGTCTTTGTAACCTTCTCACTCACAAATGCTGCAATTCGTGTCCTACACAGTTACGTAAAACTAAAACTGCTCTACGGGAAATGAAATACTCCTTTGAAATGATGACAAGCCAATCTCAACAGCAGAGCAGTTCCTAAAACTAGGTACTAAATAAAACCCAGGGCAGGTCTCTTTTGAAACAGTCAAATATGAAATGTTGCAGGGGAGGGGAGAAAGCGTTATAGCCCTCCCTCTGCATATTTGGATTGGAATAATTTATCCATTAATTTTTTTTAATATACCTATTCCTTCTAGAGAAAACAATAAAGGAGAAAAAACTCTAAACTATATTGAAAACTGAAATTATAAAAAAATATTTCTAACCACCATCACAACTTGTAAGAATCAATGCCAGCTCCAAGCAGAACAAAGGAAACAGCTTGGAGTTCAGCTCAAAAACACACTGCCAACCTCTGAGGCCCCTTCTGAGCCTCCGCAAACCTTGCAAAGGTCAAAATACTCATGTCAAACCTTTCCAGTTTAAGCTCAAAACTTAGACAACTCTTTAACAGTTACAACCAGAAAAAAAGGCCATCAGTAAACACAAACTAAAAACTATAATTGCTGTTTCCCTTGCCCTTCTCCCAAGCAGAGATTTCCACCTCCATAGTCAGCAGTTGCATCAAAATTTTTGAAAAAACAGTTGATTGGGCACTGACAACAGATTACAGCTGACAGGAATAATCTTCCATTGGAAAGAGAAGACAGTGAGAAGGGAGAGGATTTTCTTACAGTAGTTTGTCTGGTTCTCCCCAAGCCTCTGACACTGGAAAAAGCAGCCACCCTTCCCTTCAGCTGGGCAGGGTCACCCCTAGAACTGTTCCTCAGAGCTGAGAGGAAAGCCAGCTCTGGCAGAGCAGAAACACACAAGAATGTCTTAAACTGAAACTCAAACATTTACAGTGTATGAAAATGAGAATAAGGGAGTTGCTAGTGAACAGCTCTGCCTGACTGTTGAGAAGAGAGTCAATCTGTACCTGCAGCTCCTGGATACATTCCCAAGGCTAAGGCAATCAGTAGAAAGGCAGAAGATGGTGCAGACCTGCAGCCCAGTCTCTCCCAGCACCATGTGGTAGCTGCAACAACACTCCATGAGGAGCTTCACTGGCCATCAACTCTTTGTAGTCATCTGAGGCACTCAGTGGATCCAGCCCCTATAAGTATGCAGGGAGAGGATGGCCTCCTTTCTGGATTCTGACTTAGAACAGTCATGAGATGAATGGGAAACGTATCCCCTCCATGATGCTTAATGCAGGATGGAAGAAACTCTGCTCAGTGACATCCAATGATAGGAGAAGGNGGAGCCTCCACCAATAGATGCGTCTGGGGCAGAGCCAACTGGAGAGGCTAAAACAACACCTGAGGCTGTTCCTAGGAGCAGCATGGAGGCCCTTAGCCAAGATTCAATACTATTGGGCTTCAATACTATTTGTATCAATGTACTCACAGAGAGCACAAGGGACATTCTTACTGAGAAGAAAAAAACAAAACAAAACAAAAATGAAAACAAACTAACAACACAAAACAAACACAAAAGCATTAAAATTTTTGTTTTGTTTTGTTTGTGATTTTTCCTAAAAAGCACCAAATCATTGCTGTCATAATGTACAAGTTTTGCCAGTGCTCTCAACTTTGGATGGCCAAGTTGTATAAAAAATGGAAACAGCCTGATTTACAGAATTAATTAAATTTCTACAATTTGGCTTGGAAACCAACTTAAGTGTTTATTTCTTACATACAAATGTGGACTTAGATACATTACTTAAGTATCCCAGTAGAAAATGCAAGCATGACTATTCAATGGTCAAATAGAAGGTCTTCATTAAAATCAGTTTATCTAATTCCAATTCTTGAAGGACATTTATCTGCAGAACACATGCAAAACCTACTCCCATTAAAGAATGGGGATATTCACTTTAAAATGTCTATGACTTCAATGGCAAAAGTGATTCAGCAGTCTAAGTGGGAACATTACAAGAGGAGAAAGATATCAAGAAGTGTATTTATTTGCTGGCAATTGTGCCTGAGAAATCAGAGCAAATCAGTCAAGAATAGAGTTACTATGTGCTTACTAATACTGCTGAATCTATTTATTGCATTAGACTACAATTTTTAATAAAAGTTTGTTATATTTTAATTTTAAGGCTTACTTGGTTTACATTATTTTTTTATTATCTGAGGTGTCATTATTAGATGCACCAGGTACTTCCTGGAAATTAATGACCAATGAGATAAACAGAAACTACAGTGAGGTATTAAACTTTCCAGATTATAGAAGTACCCCTTTGAGGCAATTTACAGAAATTCTACTGCCATAAAAAGTTCAGGAATAATCACTTTCTTGCTTTTTAGCATAACTATTTCTGAGAAGAGCTACAGTTTTGATTGTTGCAAACCCTTCCTAAAGCCTTTGAAAGACCTTCCTGATGTGCTGTGTCTTTCTGAAGGCTTTAGGCTCTGAAATTTGGCACATTCAGCTTCAATTACAATTTCTAATGTTCTGCCAACAGAACCTGCAGTTTTAAGCATCAGGAGGGCTAAATGTTTTGTTAAATTGGGTCAGCTGGCCTGATCCTGCTGGAACAAAGGCTTTGGTGCATTCATGGATGGACCTATCTATGATCTGGCTTCACGTTTGCTATTATCTCTTGAATCTTAGAAGTCATCATTATTGTCACATTCTGTGAAATATTTCTATAAGTAAACCCAGAAATTTTCAGTCTCCTACAGGCAGAGCCTCACAAACTTCCAGAATGATTCTTCTACTTCATAAATATATATTCTAACTTTTTGCCATTTTCTCAGTGTGTTTTATCTTCCACATCCCCCATTCAACCACCATCTCTTATCCTTTCTGCAAAACAACAATGGGGCCATTTTCACAATTCATTATTTGAATTTCCATAATTGCAAACATATTTCTTATTTAAGATACCTGTGAAGTGTGAAGAAAAAATAAATACGTGTTGCAGAGTTTAAGATCTGAAGCACAGAAATGTCGAAGGCCAAATCAACTAATACTGAAATGAAGACTGATTATCATTATATACATGAATAAAAAAAATGCACTGCTTTCACATTAACATTGATACATTGCTCTAATAGTGGAATTCAGGCTGCAGAATAAGGCAGATTGCTCTACAGTGATTGCGACAGTCATAGAAATTGCAGAGGCACTAACCTTGCCCTACTGTAACCCATACTTCAAAAAAGCCTTGTCCTCAAGTCTGACAAGAGGAAGGGGAGACAGGTATTCACAGCACAGCTTTATGATCCATGCCAGGTTAAATCTGCTTTGCCACCCAAAGAATCACTCCCACCCTCCCCACACATCTGCATTGAGTTATTCTGATTCAAGTCTAGAAAAAAATGTAGAAAAACAATAATTTAAAGTGAGCATGTTTGCTGGCTGGTTTGTGTAAAATCTCGCAAGGAAGCAAGGAGCAGAAGCAGAGTATGTGCAGGCAGCTGCCCAGGACAGCAGATGCTTGCAACCAGCATCCTGGTCTGTGTCACTTGTGGTCTCAACACTTTCTTAAGCTGATCTACATTCATGCCAATCCTGAAAGAGGAAGTTCCTCTCTTCTCTGAACTCTCTGCTTAGTGTTTCTACCCTCCACCCCTCTAGGGTAATCGCCTACAGGTTTTGAAGGGGATGGGAGATTTTCACTAAATCAGGTCTTGAAAGAATCACCTAAACACGTCACTGCTGATGCATCAGGTTATTTGTGATTTACTTGGAAGATGATGAATATTTCCAGGCACTTGAATAAAAATAATACATACAGTTTGATATTCCTAGTTCCTGTTGTGAGCCACTACAAAACTATGATTTAGAATCAATATCTTCACATCTCAAGAGTGCTATGCCTTTTACTGGTGATTACCATGGAATAAAGTTACTTGGATGCTGAAAGGATGCATAAAAAACAGTACAGTTGCTTTGTGAATTCTGAACCCCTATTGTAAAAGCATGAAATGCATTTCCCTACAGTTACTGTGAATATACTTGAAAAGAACACAATCTATTTTTTATAATAGTATTCCATGCCAGAAATAAGGAAGTGAAGATGAAAATTACTATCAGATTAGAATCCCCACAATCAAGCGCTCATTAGAAACTCAAAGGTACCCTATATGCAGACACACACGGGTATTTCTTACATTTTACCTCTTAAAGACTACTCAGAGGGTGCATTTTGTATATCAACTTCGAATCCTTTGAAAACTTTCAAACATAACCTTACAGTAATTGTACGACCTTGTAAGTTTGCTCCATTTTACATTACAGTCATTTGCAATAGAAGATTACACTGAGTAAAGGAACTGGCAGTCAGGGCAATTTTAGAGCATTATATAAGCAAGAGTAAACCTGCTCCTTTCATTAAGTGAACATGAAGAAGTGACACTGTGGCAGCTGCAGTACACCTTCTTTATCTTTTTCACCAAGGCTTTCTTCTCAGCTTTCCTCTGTGACTTGTGTACTTGCATAAACCTGTAAGCCAGCTATTGTAAAAACATAGAAATTACCTAGTCAGTCCTCTCTTAGATGGACATGTCTCTAAAACATGGCCATACCATGCCTCCCACATGACCTAAAGTCCACTTAGTCAGACTAGTGACTAATGATATCTTATGGTCCTAGAGCTCTTGAATGCACCATCATTTCTGGTATTCCAGAAATGACAAGGATCGGTAATTTTTGTAAGTCTAGCCAGAGTATCCTCTACTTTGCCACTTCAGATATTTAGATACATTTCCCGAAAATGTATTGATAATAGGACTGGGAATAGGCTCTAGCACCATTCTGTAACCACTTATTGTCAAAGTTGTAGTTAATATCTTGTCTGGTGCTTTTGGATCATGCCAGGTAGCACTGTTTGGACTGAGTAACAGCCTGGTTGAAGCAGAGTCCAGGTACTGTTCTGAAAAGGCTGTGTGGATGAGGCCAAGATATTTTTTGGAAGAAAAAAAAAGTTAGCTATATGGGTGCAAACTCTGTTGTGCCTCTCGAGCATAGTGCTCAGGAATGGGTCCTTGTCCATAGACACTGCCCCTCCATAATCTACTTCTCTGTGGATGCTCTAAACCTCCTGGAGTAACACAGCAAGAAGGCAAAAGAAATTAATTTCAGCAATCAAGTTTCTTAACTTTAAAACACCTTTGTCTGAACAAAACATACTGGAAAGTTATCACACTGAAAAAGAGCTGTGAAAAATGTACACTCCTTATGCAGAGCTGATTCCTTTGCTAATGAGATTCATTGGGCTATGTGGCTAAGCCTGCCTATGGGAATCTGGCTAACTATGATGACTTCTCAATGGTTAATCTTAGGCTTTGTCTTCTCCATATTCTTTACCTCAAATGCCCACACATACACATTCCCCTTTATTTTCTGTAAAGAGCGATTAATACATGAGAAACTATGATTGTAACAGTCAAAAGTCTTTTATTGCACAGTGACAACTTGGAGCCTGTCACTGCACTACCTATTAAGCATCTGTGACAAAATTGTTGCTGTAGCCCACCCCAACAGACAGTGAAGATGACACTAAAAGGGAAGGCTGCAATGCAGAGCTAAAACCTTGAAATAAACGGCAGTTTGCCAATCTAACACATTCTGATTACAGTAGGGTATTACTTTTTTCATATTACTGAAGGGTTTTGTTCAGATTTTTGTTTTCTTGACCCAAGATTCAAAACTTCTAAAGGAAAGTATTGTTTTCTTCCTTACCCTTTCTTGATACATTTCCCTACACAACTGAGGACAGTTTATGAGAAGCCTGTAAATAGGAGGCATACATTGTTCTCTTCCTTTTTGCTATGGATTTTTTTAATAGAAATCAATATACTCTCTAGAAGAATCAGTAACAAAGAAGAACTCTATATCAGTCTTATGAGTACGATGGAAGCTAGTAACTCAGGGTATTTTTGCAGTCAGAAAGAGCTCTCAAGATTGGTTTTCTGGTTTAAAAAGTCCTCCCAATTTCTTCTTTACTTTCTTCATTTTCTATTATACTTCTAAACAAACCCTTATAATGAACACATCGCTTTACTGTTGCATATTATCATGGTTTAACTCCAACTGGCAACTAAGTCCTTCAAAGCTGCTTGCTCATGTCCCCCTGGTGGGATAACAGAGAGATTCAGAACAGTAAAAGTGAGAAAACTTATGAGTTCAGATAAAGACAGTTTCATAAGTAAAGCAAAAGCTGCATGTGCAAAGAGAAGGAAAACAAGCAATTCATTCACTGTTTCCCATCCTCAGGCAGTAGTTCAACCATACCCAGCAATGCCAGGCTCCATCACATGTGACAGTTACTTGGGAAGATAAACACCATCACTCCAAATGTCCTACCCTTCCTTCTTCCTCCAGCTTTACATGCTGAGCATGATGTTATATGGTATGGAATACCACTTTGGTCAGTTGGGGTCAGCTGTCCTGGCTGTACGCCCTCTGCTCCCTTCTTGTCCACCCCCAGTCTACTCACTAGTGTGGTGCTGTGAGAAGCAGAAAAGGCCTTGACTCTGTAAATGCTGTTCAGCAATAACTGAAACATCCCTGAATCATCAACACTGCTTTTGGCACAAATCCAAAACATAGCCCCATACCATCTAGTATGAAAAAATTAACTCTGTGCCAGCCCAAACCAGCACATGTGAAAAATTACACATCAGCTGTCAAGGAAAACATTTATCAGAGTGCTTAAAGTCCTCATTCTAGAGCATCTAGATTTCTGAAAGTGTGCATGAGCACGGAGAGTGTAACTTGAAAAATTAACCCTTCTTTAAAAAAAGAAAATTAAAAATCAAGCTTATATTCAATTATTATATGATGTACTGTAACTCAGGCAGAGTCTGTCATGAATTCCTGTCATCATTAAACGAACATAGGTTTTAAGGATCAGATGTATATTTTGCCTAGAAAGCACCTGCAGTAAATGAAGATGCTGCTGTTCCACAGCAACATGTTACTGCTTTGGTGCAGCCAGTTACTGCATTGACCTGCATTCTTCAGCCACCTAGTGTGAAATTCAGCAGTTTAGCCCAAGCCACTTTTCCATGACAGTATGAAAAACAAACACTTAACTTTGCAGCAGCTGAGGAACTCTCACATGTCCTCTTGATGCAGGAGTCCAGTAGGAGCAAGCAACTGTTAGGTTGTCCTTAAGCTTTTGCAGCTGATTGCCATGTGACCAGCACTTAGGACTTTAATTGTAAAAAGTTAAGAATACAGGCTTAAAATTTGCACCCTAACTTGCTCCTTCAGAAGCCAGGCTGCCCTCTGGAGCACTTTTGGGTCTAGTTTGCAAGTAGGAAGACTCACAAGTCTCACACTGGTGCTTCAGACCTTTCTACAACTATCTCAAAATCAATACACACGTTCAGATCTTCCAACTAGAAAAAAAGGGTTTTTTAAATACAGTCAGGGTATGGATTTCATTACTCAGTCCTTTCCTGCTACACACTAAGCAAGCTAATTTAAATAAGGAAACTTGACAGTTATGGTTTGCCCTGAGGCAAAAGCCCTAAGGAGATATGGGTTGCAGCACTAAAGCTGTGACCATCTGTACAACATAAGTAACTGTAAAAAAAAAAAAAAAAAAAAAGAGGGAAATCATCAAGCATCTGAAAAGCAAAAAGTAAAACTCCATTCTCTACATCAGAAGTTATTAGTAAAGAACTAGTAGTATACAAAGCTCACATGACTGAATTAAGCACGTGCAACATACAGACTGATAGAAAGGAAGATGCTTGTACCCATGTTCTGTATTGTCTGAACAGTAGCTCCAGACACGGCTTTCTAGTAGGTGGAGTAGAGAAATGTATTACTGTCAGGGGGCTTGAGGAAAAAAAGCAATTTTCAATTATTTATTTGGTCAGCTCCTACACTACACAGCATAATCACTTCTATGAATTATGAAAACTTTACCCTTGTTGTAATGACTTGGTAATAAGTCCAAATGCATTGGAGCATGATATGATATTCAAACCATTACATAAAGTATAAAAGATCATTACCTGGTTCAGAAATTATTGTTGTAAAAAAAACCCATCTTGTGCAAACAATTAACAATCTCCATTGCGTTTTTTAAATGGCAAGTCACTTTCAGGCAGCCTACAGATTGCTTCGTTAATGTTTGCGTCTTATTGTGAATCAGAGACATCTTTACAGTTAGAGCCAAAACTCTTGAAAACTTGAAATGCATGTGTTCGAGGAAGAGAGAATGTGGATGTCTGCACTGGATATTGTCTGTTAGCAGTACATGTTGAACGCCTGAATGTAATAACTTCAGACACGCTCTGAACGGGATATACATTTGATAATTTTCTGCTTAGCAGAAAATAGTCTAGATGTAGGTCTTCATTATCATATGCTACCCATATGCTTCTTATCTATAATCAAAGCATAATAAACTCATTTCATCATAAAATAAACCTGTGCTATTTGGGGAAAAAGGCTTTTGGATCAGGCCATAATCGTAGAATCATAGAATAGATTGGGTTGGAAAAGACCTCCAAGATCATCGAGTCCAAGCCCTGATCCAACTCCAATTACTATATCATGGCACTAAGGGCCATGTCCAATCTCTTTTTAAAAACCTCCAGAGATGGTGAATCCACCACCTCTCTGGGCAGGCCGTTCCAATACCCTCTCTGTAAAGAATGAATGTAAATGAAATGCTGCCTTCTCTGCCCTCTTCCTTAGGGGCACAGGACAATTTCAGTATCGAATACCACGTAGCTGGAAAGTTACTTACAAGTTTTCCAAGAGCACAAAATCGACTTTGATTTGATACTTTATGGTTTTGGATAAGAAACCATCAATATTACTGGTTTTAGTGAAAAGGTAACATGATTACGATGACAGTGTCCAACTGTCCTAGGGTGATGTTTGTNCTGATGACAGTGTGGTCCCTTTCTAAAAGAGACTGCCCTCTTTTTTTAAGACTATAAATGAAGCGAGACATTAAAAAAACCAACAGTTTGCAACCCTTTTATGTTGAGTCCTTTACCATCACAAAGTAACCAAAGTGACAGTTCCAACCTCCTGCACTTCACCAGAGCACCACATTAATAAAAAATAAATAATAAAATTATAATAAAATTCCAACTGGAGAAAAACCTACAGCAAGTTCTCCTGACCTTGTCCTAAATCCAGGAATGCGCTATGCAGGAGATACTGCGGAGGTGCTCATTACACTGCTACTACATTTTAAGAAGTTTCAGTAGTCTCTTGGTTTACATTACTTGCTTTTCTACCCCTACTCCTTTCTCGTATTTCCCCATCTTTACTCTCAGTGTATAGAAAACACACTAAATACCATTACACTGATTCTGGAGTTTCAAGATTTAGGCATAAGTCTGGTTTTGAAACATGATCACAGTACTCTAATTATAGCCACAATCAGGGATTACCTTATTTCTTCAAATAAAGTCATTCACATTGCCATATTTTATGTCAGACACAACATGCAGATCTGGGTTCCCAAAGGAAAATAGGGTGTTTATCTATCTATATAAGTATATGGGAAGTATAACCCACTGCTCTTTAGATATTCGTAATACATAATATCCAGAAATAACATGAAAAGAGATGAGCAGCTTAACCAGTCTTGACAGCAGAAACTATGTTCTCTTTCCACTTCCTCTTTATCCAAAATCCAAATCACAGTCAAACTGAACATTTTTTGAGGTTTGAAAAACTTAACTAGTTTTTTTCAGATCAGCATTTTCTTTTTCTGTGATCTTCAGATCACAGGAATATCAGACAAAATGTAGCTTTTGTGGTCAGACTGATGAGAAGCAGAGGTTTCTTTTCAGTTGCACTGGACTTGTTTGTGGAGTCAATATGTTCAGTGACTGAATGATCCTCTAGATTTCTGCAAACATATGCAAACTGTTTGAGATTCTTCCAGAAGCAATACCAGGAAAGGCAACACTTGCATTCTAGCAAGTGCCACTTTAGTTAGCTAGCAGTTGCATACAAAAACTATGAAGAACAAGATGGCCCTGTTTATACAAATCCACAGCCCAAACCACTACCCACTTCTCTTACATTAAAGCACCTATTCCAGAGACTTAACCAGCCTTTTTAATATGTAAAATGACTGTTACCAAGACTGGGTCAAAGACCCCTTAATGTCTCCAAGGCTATCTCCTAGGCCTACCGAGTAAATACTGCAGTACAGCTGAACAGTTCCTGGACACGCACTCTGGCAAGCTGATTATTTATGACCATAGTCTTAAAATCCCCCTCACAGGGCCACACAAGAGGCATGCAGGACACCAGATACATTCAGTATGCTTTAGGCAGTGAGTTTTCATGAGGAAGTGATTGAACTACATCCCAAACCACAGATTTACTAAAGCAAAGTTGTGAAGCTTTGACATATGGCTGATATATACACTCCTTTCGGAGTGGGTGCCGAAAACTTACGAGTGCCTTCTTCAGTGGAAGCAATCAGAAAAATACCTCAGGATCACAGTGTGACCCTGTGTACAGATAAGCTGGATAACGCACCACCTCATACACAATCATTATTCTTCTACTCTGTGGATCTACAGTTGTTATGTGTCTTCTGAATCATGTACCACGCTGTAATTTAAATGACTAATTGTCCACACCATATAGCTCATTAGTAAAAGAGCAAAGCTGAACTTGCTCCAACTTAGACTCTGTTTCCTTCATTAGTGTAAAATCTGCTCTCGCTCACTGCTATAATGTATATTAATGAGATATAATTCATTCATCTACTGATTTATTTTAAGTTTTTTATTTCAAAAACTGGTTTCTTTCTAAAAGGAAAGTTCATGGTTACGGTTGTTTTCACAGTTCTGTTTTTTGATCATTTGATACGTTAGGAAACACAGTAGGAGATGTCTTGTATCAGGGAGGTAACGAGGGACTTACCAAATCAGAGGATTTATCTGTAGTTAGTTGTGCTATCAATAAAACAACAGAGCTCCTGCTAAGGGAGCAGTTTGTTGGGGACATGTAGCACAGTAGGAACACCATGTCTGTCTTTAAAGGTGACCTGAAAAAAGTTACGTGATGCTGCTGAACTGTTTATTATAAGACCTGTTTATTTCACAGCACAAAACCTGGCACACTCAAAAAATACACCAGTGTTACTCCAAAAACCCTTGTTTGAGAAAACCTGCAGGAAGTGCATCGGTGCATCCCATTACACAAGGAGAGAGGGGTCAGCAGACATGCGCAGTAACAACTTAAGTCAGACAAGTTCACATGCTGATAGATGACAGGCATTTATAACAGGTGAGATGATAGTAGCTTCTGTAAATAAAGCATACAGTCAACTACATAAATAACTATAATTCTTCTGTCTTAATTTACTATCCAGTCCTTAATTAAATTCATACTAATCTCTTCTTAGGCTGAAGATAAACATCTTAATCATTTCAGCCTTTAATTTGCTCAATATTCTACTATTTTCTCCGTTTCAATGGGAAATGAAAATGTGATGACTATCCTCTCTCAGTGTTATGTGCAGATTGCCTAAATTGCAGCTAAGCTACACCACACCCCTAACTGGTGTTTGTGCAGCCTGAGTTCCATATTTAAATTTTCCTTTTGGAGGTTGTTTTTGTTTTAAATTATGATTATTTTTACTTAATTCTGTTCAGCCCAAGTACTCATGACCATAACAATCAAAAGTGTTACTAGCAGATTGGTCCTTATATTTATGTTAAGCATGCATTAACCTTCAATTTGTGCTGCCTTTGGTGGCATTGTAAATAACCATAAGGTATCTATTAACACAGAGAAAGATAATCTTAACACACTTGTGAATACATAGTTAATTGCCACAAAATGTAAGGATAAATACAACAAGATTTTACCAGGAGACACAACATGTGTCTTTAACTTTGTATTTTGGCAAAAATGTCATTGGTCTTTGAAATGGAAAAGCAAAAATGTCCGATAGAGCATATCCTTCACAGAATGTGGCCTCCTACACCAAGGCCATACAGTTATGAAGATGTTTTTCCTCCATTAGAGTGAACGCCATCATGATTTATGACTACAAAGACCTTTTTCAATTTAAGATTTGTTTGATTGTCTCTTTCTATTAAGACTATCATAATGTTTTCCCCTTTTCCAAACAAATGTTCTACACATCTTAGCATCCACAAGACATGAACAAGGATGTGACAGTGATTAATTTCTATTGCTGCATTCTTTATTTCCAATAACTAATTTAAGATAGTCACCACTTCTTAATAACTAAAAGATATAAATTCTGCAGGGTATTTTTTGTTAGGTAATTGATAAAACATTTTCATATTAATGACTGTAAAATATGACTGTCTTATATAAATCTGTCTCCTTGGAGATCTCCCGTAGAATATGGTAGTACAGGCAGCTGCTGTGCACTGAGGTATAAAATGTATACTGTGAAGAAGAGAACACCACCCCAATGCCAGAAGTTGTCTGAACACAGATAAATTTAAATAAATAAATAAATAATCACTGAATTTTGTCTGGATGATAAAGTTCTGCTGACATCATATGCATTTGAAATAAATTATATGAATAGTTGTTGAGATTCACTGAATATCATCCTCCCACAGGAAATGTCAAACGCACAATTTGTTTTGGTTTTTTTAAAAATAAATTATACAAACCACTGGAAAATTGCTTGTGGAGAATAATTGTGAAGCGGCAGACAGAAGGACAAGTAAATTAAAAAAAACTTCCCTTATGTCTAAGAATTGCTCAGCCTCTGGTCCTTCCTTAGGTTAAACTATAATCAAACACACATAAATTTGGATGCAATTGCGAAAATAAATGGTAAACTAACTTGTCCATTCTTAAAGAAAGCTCATAAAAAAAATTATCTTTGATTCCACAGGATCCTTTCTTAAAGCTGAGGCCAACATTAGAAAATTAGGAAATTTTTTTGTGTAGTACTGTATGCTACACATGCCTACATGCTTAGAAAAGAATCTGGTTCTATGATTTCTGTAGGTATGCCCAACTCTTTTTGGAGAAGTTATGTGAAGTTTTTCCAGGTAGTAATAAACTCCAGTCATAGTACAGATGGACAACCAAACTTCTTATGACAGAAACTGACAGCTTGTTTCCATCATTTAATCAATCTGTTAACCAGTAAGGACTCCAGAAATCGTTTGGCAATGGTCAAACTATGCTGATATTTCATCCAATATTAGTATCCATAGGTTCCTATTCATTTTTGTTGCACCTTACAGAAAATTACAGTGCAAATCTTTGGGTTAATAGAGGTCAAGATGATTTCCCACAGTGAACCCAAGCCTGAGAAAAAATGTGTGGAAGAACAACCCACAATTCTGGAATATTTTATAAATATCCTCTGCTAAGAACAACAGCTCTTTGCGTATTTGTCCAGACCACAGAAGGGTGGAAAGAAAAGTTCCTTGTTCATTTTACTGGGATTCAAATACAACAATATTTCAGCAATGCATATAATCACAAGTATTGTATCTATACAGAGTGAAGACAGGGTCATCATTTACTGGTACTGCACTATCCTTGGTTATATTGCAGCTATTCTTTATAGTTGCACAGAAACAACAGGAGCTGTGGAAGATACAAGGACACTGACACAGTCACTTCATCATACCGTATTTGGACACCTATATTATACTAGTGATTAAAATCTCTCCAGACTTTCCATCCAAGAAATATCACTTCTATTCCCACTACCTGCCATTTTTGTGTGTATAGGATTTTATGATTTATCACCATAAACACACTAAGAAGTTCCTGCCAAACAGCTCCTCTTGGACAATACACAGGACAGCAAAGACCTTGTGTGTAAATACACAGATGAGTTTTAACAGCCCTGGAAGAGATGACAGAGAAAGGGTTGCTAAAGAAAGAGTACTCTTAGTCTCTAGGCCAGTATACAAAAATATTATCCTCCAAACACATAAGCACTTCTCAGACATGCTCTTAACAGCATTGCTGTGTTAGTCAAATTTAACAACAAAGAGATTCAGCTGATACTGTGAGGAGAGACAAGTTACTATTTCTTAGCTCTCTGTCCTTTGAGAAATATCGTAGGATTTATTCAGTGGCAGTCAGTCATGTCTTTCAGCAACCAGAAGTCTTCCTGGAAGTGACAAAGGTATTGTATTACATTATTTTTGTACTGTAAAGGAATTTACCAGGCATGAAGCATCGTAGTAAAAGAAAATTAGAGTAATTCTCAAACTGACCAGGACAAATGTGCTCCTACCCTAAGTACACACTGAGTATCACTGAAGGGAGACCTCTGAATTCCAAACAAACCTTGACATGTCTCAGACTGCAGCTGAACACACCCCCTCCTTCCTCTCCCTCTTATCCAAAGGCACCATGCTGGAGTTACCCCAGGGTAGATGCTTTGCCGGGGTCAATTTTGTCTTACCACAGCAAGGCTATTATGTAGGAAAATTTTAGTTTTCAAATTGCTTCAAGAATAAACACCACTCTGCTTTTGCAAACAATAATGTATTTAGAAGCTCTTATAAAATAATCAACTCTGAACCATAATTTTGCATGCTTTCACTAAAACCGCAGAGACTGTAATTTTTTAGTACTTTAATTATTGCTTTTATCATTCAAGTAACAGTTCATGGAAAAGCTTAACTAGAAGCAGATTCTGAAAGACCCAATGCCTTGAACAGTTGCAAAGTCATAAATGAACTAAGAGTTCCTGCCCGTATGTCAAGAATTCACAAAAGAAACGTGCTACAAGCGTTGAAAAGGAGACAGATGGTGTTTCATATCTGTATGTCTCAGGAAAAAAAATAAAGAAAAAGAAAATTAAAACATAGTCTAAGATAACGNGTGCAGATGGGACTCTGCCCCATCATTTATCTCTAAGGGCTGTAAGGGCTCAGCCTGACATCTCACCACGGGCCACAAGGGAATGGCTGCTCCGGTGAGTCTCCCCACCTTTGTCCTCACTGACCTTGGTGTCCACATGGTTGTCTTTCCTCTTGACCCACTCTTCTCTCAAAACATAAGAGTTCCCAAAACAAAAGGAACTGCCCAACAGGTTTTTCAAGTCTNTGTTTCATATCTGTATGTCTCAGGAAAAAAAATAAAGAAAAAGAAAATTAAAACATAGTCTAAGATAACGTTTTAGAGGAACAGCAAGGCTACTTATGCTGGTAATACCCATGTTTTAACAGTTTCTCTCAAGCAAAACCTTTGGGTTGACAGTGAACAAAACTGTATGTCATATCATACAAAGGATCCAAATTAGTTGTGGTTTAAGACCACCCAGCCAGCAACAAAGCACCATGCAGTCGCTTGTTCACTCCTACCCACTCTGGTGGGATGGGGGAAGGAAATACAAAAGGCTCAAGACAAAGGAGAGGGAGGGGCTCACTCATCAATTATGGTCACGGCAAAAGACAGACTCGATTTGGGGAAACAAAATCAATTTAATCTAAGCAACAAAATCACTACCAATTTACCAATTGAATCAGAGTTGGACAGTGATAAATAGAACCGAATCAAGTCCACCTTCCCCCACACCCTCCCGTCTTGCCGGGCCAACCTCTCCTGATTCTTTGCCTTTTCCCCGCCAGCAGCGCAGGGGGCAGGGAACAGGGGTTGCAGTCAGTCCTAGTCCATTCCATGCTGTTTCTACCCCTCTTTTCTTCTCAGGGGGAAAATGCAGGATCCTCCCATGGAAGACAGTCTTCCACTGACTTCTCCAACTAATATGGGTCTCTTTTGTGGGCTACAGTCCTGCCAGCACCAGCCTGCCTTGAGAGCCACTGACTTCTTCGGGAGCAGTCCGGTGCTCTGGCTTGTGGTCCTCCACAGGGTGCAGATGGGACTCTGCCCCATCATTTATCTCTAAGGGCTGTAAGGGCTCAGCCTGACATCTCACCACGGGCCACAAGGGAATGGCTGCTCCGGTGAGTCTCCCCACCTTTGTCCTCACTGACCTTGGTGTCCACATGGTTGTCTTTCCTCTTGACCCACTCTTCTCTCAAAACATAAGAGTTCCCAAAACAAAAGGAACTGCCCAACAGGTTTTTCAAGTCTTAAATATGTTATAGCAGAGGCATTCTCCAGAAAAGTACTGCCCCACAGTTAAGCCCCAAGCCTTCTGGTTTTAAGTGAGAACTGAATAGACAAGAATTCTCCTCTCAGAATCCTATGGCCCCAGGCAGATCTCACCAGGAAGTATTTGACACAGGTTCTTCTCATGCTGACAAGCAGCCAAGAGAACAGAAAAAAGAGTCACTGTGAATAACTGGAAATGGATTTGAGATTTAAAGAAGAGATACATGAAGTATTTGTACATTTATACCATTTTATACAAAGCTACCACAGGCATTGAAAATAATATAAAAACATGGAAGCTAAACTACTGAAGGTACATTTGAGAAATATAACAGTGAAAGCTATTAAGATTTGAAGGGGGTTTTGCAATCAACTTCAATGGAAGATAAAAAATGTTACTGGATTAAATTTATAAAAGTTATTTAAGTATCAAGATAAAAAATACATCACAGAATACAGTTTTCCAACTCTTTTTAGTAGCAATATCGGGCAGCAGCACGAACGGGATGTTTTGCCACAGCACCAGGCTTAATGTCTTTATTAGAGGAATTTGTCCACAGTTATACTGTGACCAAAAAAGCCCACACCTTTGCTTACTTCTGACAATAAATTTCCTTCAAAACCTAGAAAAACAGAAGACATGAAGCTTCCCATGTCTGGACACGCAGCTTGCTGTTCACCATCCATGCAATGGCTACCGACATACAGCACAGGGCAGCCCTGAAGCTGATAACAGATCTAAGCCTGCCTAATCCTGCTACAGCAAGTTGAGTTCTTAGAAAATTTGGGGTTGTGTGTCTGATGGCAGGAGACATGAAGGAGTTACCAGAGCAGGAGAAGACAGTGCTGTGTGAGGCTTTTACAGTGCACTGACCTTCTGCGTAACAGTAAAACATGGTTTTAATGCCTTGCTATACTTAATAATAACTTAGAACATTTAATAAGAAGTAATTTGATTTTTAAAAACCTAAAACTTTATGCATTTATGCTGTACAGATCTTAATTAATATATTTGGTTTAAATTAAGAGACTGTCCAAAAGATAAATTCTCAGTACAACTAGACACTTGACTGCCGCTACAATCTAACCTACATCCACAAGGAAAGAACCAAGTGTGGAGTAAACAAAACATCCTCACTTGCTTCCTTCTGTAAAGGACAATACAGAGTGACATGTGGTGCACACACATAGTGACATATTGCATCTGCTATTATCCTGTTCTGCTTCCATGTTTTGCCCTTTCTCTGCCTTGACTTTTTCTGGTCATTAGTGCAAGCTCTGAAGGGACCTTCTACCAAAGGGTTCTCAATGAAGCTTTGGATAAGAATATCAAGTAGAAACTTGATCACCAGGCAGGTAAATGAATGTGTTCAGAATAGAAAATAAAACTGGACAATGCAGAACAGCTGCTCCCCATCTCCTACAAATACCGCTACTGCTTTTACTGTCTTTATGTGTATTCCACACGTTTCAACTCAATTTGCCACAATCTTTCTTTTTTTTTTTTTCCTTGAGAGCCATTATAGCTGCGCTGTTCATTATTTTTACAAAAATGTGGAAAAAAATGTGTTTAATTTCCTGCATGTTCAATTTATTTTTCTTTTTCATGTCTTATTAGAATTCTTTCTCCATTCTGACCATATTATTTAATTTTCTTCTTATTTTCCTTTGTTATGCAATCCTTTATTGCCCCCATCTACCATTATGTTGCAATTGCTGTGCCTATCACATTCCTTTTATACAGCATCTGCATGGTCCAAATCCTTCCTTTCTTCCATTAGTATTTTTTCTTAACACTCTGAATGTATGATCCCACATTCTTGTGTCTTTTTCCTAATTTTCAGTTCTCCAAATTTAAGCCAAACACCTCTAGCAAACTGCAACATGATTCCTGAATTTCTTGCTTGTACTTATTTGTACCTGCCCTTACCATATGCTAAAATTTAACTCTCTTCCTTGTATGACTCACACGCTGGCTACATCACCAAAGAAGAAAGGTACCACAGGAATCTCTCTGGAAAAATACATCTCTCCTATCAGAGTCAGGAAAGGAAAGGCTGAGTGAGCTCTTCTTGAACCAGACTCTGCTGGAGCACATTCTGTGACATCCCATGGGAGCAGAGATAATTAAAGCAACAGACAATTCAGTAGGACACAACAAAGAGCAAATAAAGTAGGACGTATATTAGTATGCAGGCAATACTGAGTGAGCCACAGAGAAAGTATTTTGGGATACAGAAAGAAAACAAAAAGGGGACACCCTCTGGTGTCCACAGAGAAAGAATTTATTTGAATATGAGTGTGTCTTCTTCCAGTTGTGGAACATGACATGACACTAATGGGCAAGAGTATGCTTTGTCCTTGTTGGATTTCCAAACTACAGGAAGAAAAGGAGCTTTCACTTTTGTTACTCCTTTTACTGCACTGACCATTATTGACATAATTTGGAAAAGGACAACTCGTGAGGGCAGTGTTCTGCTATATTTTAACTGCTCTTCCATGTGGCTGATGAGAATAATTTCCTAGAGACACAACTGAAGATATTTTTAGAATGATTTGAGGAAGGTGCTGCTGCCCACACAATTCTCACTCACACTTCAGAACGTGAGCAAAGTTCCTTGCAACTGAACTCAGAGAAAACACAACGTTCCCAGAGTTCCCCCTGTGGTCTGGCAGAGAGTTAAAATTTGCTACGCTTACTGTAAGGAGTTTACAATTGTCATTTAATAGTTTCCATATTTCAGTTTCTACTATACAAAAAGATCAAAATGAAGGATAAATTTAGGGGTTTTAAAGGCTTTTCAGAATATGAATTGTTTCCAGTAACGCATAATTAATCTGTGGCAAATACCCATCTTTCCTCTCATCTCCCTTCTTATACATAATTGAGGAAGAATATATGTTTCTGCTACTAAATCTTCTAAGCACATGTGAAAAAAAAAAATCTTACAAATACTGTAACAATACATGGCTACAAGGCACAAGCCTTAAAACACAGGACAAGCCAATCAGAAGAAACTTTGTGTTTGGGTTTTGCTTTGGTTTGTGTTGTTTTATTCAAAGGACAAGCATAGGAATATTTACAGATTGGGACATCTCACCTAATTTAATTTTGTGTTGGCAAGAAAGAGCAAATTGCTTTATTTCATTTTCATCAATCTAGCATTTGATTCAGAAGATCATACAACAGCTACAGCACACTGAAAGATGAGCTTTCATCTTCTGAAGTGAAGTCTAAAATTGTAATGACTCTTTCCTTGTTATGAATTTATATTTTAATTTCTGAGTAACTAGCACCACCACAAGATCCTATATAATACACAGTTGCATCAGAAAAGTAACAGGATTCTTTTCATAACTGAATTCAGGTAAATATTAGTGGACACATGTAAAAAAGTATGTCATAAGATTTGTTTCAAAACAAAGCTGATCTGTGATGCAGTCTGTGTATGCATGCCTAGGAGACAAGTATGAAAAAAAAAACCCAGATCAAAAAAAGGGTATCCAAGCCAGTAAGAAAAGAGATGCATCCTGGTGAGCACCATCAATACACACAAAGTTTAAAAACATCCATTATATAATAATGTGTTGCATAGTCAAATGAATAAATAGTTTTGGGTTGTTTTTTCCTTTAGGTGTCGTGTTATTTGCATACAATATTAATACATTTTACAAGTACAACTTCTTTAAAAGGCCTCCAGGAGAAAGTCAGATTTAAGATTTGAGACATTGAGCACTGCTTACCTCACTTTTGGATATATTTCACAGTCAAAACAATTCCGTTTCTCTACATTCTTCTGTTGAAGATTCTTGTCTTTCTGCCTTGTGTCAGATTTAGTGAATTATGCAACTACATGGTGAGTTAGTTCATCTGGCTTATCCTGTGAAAACCTAACTCTGCCAACACAGAAGAATAGAAGGAAACTTTTCTAGGGGATCAACAAGATGTGTCAATTCACCTTCTAGTCAGAAAATCACCTGATCCAATGCAAAGTAGAAAAGTGGGAACATGGTGTTGGGGTAGGAGAGCAAACAGACCATTCCTTTAGTAGTTGCTTTTCACAGAGTCAGCTGAACCATAACACCCTTCACATGTCCCTGCTGTATGGGTCATTCCTTAAATTTTACCATAAAAGATTTCTTCCTTGGCCATGACCTAGCAGTATTTTCTACTCTTTTTTCTGGGGAAGGTGAGATTGAGCCCAGTGACTTCAGTGTGTTTACAGCGCTCTTTGTCAATGGATGAGTCTTTCTAATGCTGTTGTATGTTATTAAAAAAGTTATAATACCTCTCCAAAGTTATCCATGATTACTTATCCTTGCAACTTATCCTTTGATAAGTTCTTAAACCATATCTTAGGAAGCAGACTAAGTGTGGAAATCACGTGATGAGGACAGCCTCATACATTTGGAAAGGCACTATTATTAAAAGAGGTCTTCTTGAAGTACTCCTTACCTTCTAGTGACTGATGCTTTAAAAACAGAGGTATGAAAGATAACCATATACTCCAGTTCATCTGAAGCAGACCTTGGAACAAGAGGATTACTTAACAGAACATTCTCTGAAAGAAATTCACAAATCCAGTGAGACTCGGACATCCAAGGCCTCTAGGGATCCTCAAGAACACAGGACACTGAGAAAAGATAATCTTTTGCTGTAAGCAAAACGTCCCTCTTTTCACCTTCTGAAACTGGCTCAGTGTATTGCCTCCTTCTATGAGATCCGTGGTGGAGAAGTGACAGGGGAGAGCACCCTGGCTTCTTTTCAAAGAGACAGATGAAACAGACAAAATCATCCACTAAGGGCCTGGATCTGCAGAGTACCAATTATACCTCATGCTGTTTTAAGTGGAATTGGAGCTGCCAGCTACCTGAGTATCACATATTTCATGTAGTTTAGTAGTGCAAATTTCAACGCTGAACTAACATGCTGAGCAGCTTCAGTGATGATACATTCAGTGCTGAGCTATGTGGCCTGACTAGAGATGAATGGTGCTAACACCAAACCTAAGGAAATCACAGAAGTCTGTGTCTGAGGTGCTGCAGAGGAGAAAACACCAGAGGCATCATAATCCTTTGAGACAAAGAAAACACTCATGCTTACATGCACAGATCTTGGATTAATGATCCTAAGATCAAGAATAACAGCCCTTGACAACAGCAACCTTGAAGTTTTTCCTGGCTTCTTAGAAATGCTGGGTTTGGTGCCTGTAGCAAAAATAGTTAATTGTTCAACTGTCTTCAGAGCTGATGAATCCACAGTAGTGTCTGCATGCTGAAGAACACAGCAGGCAGGCCTGAAAGCCAGGAGACTAGGGATCTGTCACACTGAAGGAAGTAGCCTCTTGAAAAGGACAGTCAGTAGAGAGAAGCTAAGTGTACAGATCACAGGGTGTTAGGGGTTGGAAGGGGCCTTGGAGATCTTCAAGTCCAACCCCCCTGCCAGAGCAGGATCATATAAAATAAGTGTGAAGTTAGTTGTTTTTTTTTTTCCTTCCAAAGAGCAAATTTAAAGAGGACCAAAGAACAGGAGAAATAAAACCCAATCTCAAAATGAGAATGCAACTCTACTTCACATAAATAAGCTCTGTCATAGAAGAAACAGAGCATGCAGCCAATACAGACTCTCACGAAACATGACATTCTTTTGTTGTGGTCAACAACCATTTCTTCACTGTGATGTACTCTCACACTTCATGTGAGCTTTCACAGAACAGACAGACATTTGAGGAACAAGCAGTTACAAGTCAACTAAGCAAATTAACACAGCTGAAAGGTGGTGACTAATTCTCTTTGAAGTTCTTCTCTCTCCTGAATGTATACTTCACCACAAACACTACAATAGTCTCATAATTGATTTGCTTTCTCAGCTCAAAAGACTCTGGTTACTACATACTGATTCAACAGTGTTAATTCAAGGGAGCTTTTAGGAACATCTTAAAGTATTTTGTACTCTCCGCTGCAGGACTACTTTTAATTACGTTGTCCTTGTATAACTTCCTCTTCTGAGACGATCAAATTCCTCCAGCTTCGCTTTTGTCACTTAGGTAACTGGCAGCAAAAGTCCCATTTGAGAGTCCTAGACTTCCTTCTGTATGTACCAAACCCAATGCAAAGGAAACTCTAAATCGCATACAGGACTGAAGAACATCTCAATATGCCCTCAGCATTTCAAGTGTTGCTCATGACAGCAACTCCAAAATTCAGCACAGTCTCTGCTACTCCAACAGCTCAAGGTGTTGAATATGGTGACTGTACAGAATCCAAGACTCGGGGAGAAATGCAGAAAGTATAGTATCATTGTACCTCGAGTGAAGTGAAAATCAGATCTTTTTCTCCAAACTAAATGTCAGATTCTCTTTGAAAGTGACAGTCTTCACTGCCAGTTGGTACTGAGTTGAGAGGAGTGCAACCAACATAGGTAAAGCTAGTGACCATTTTGATCCTTCTTCTGTTAATTAATGTCAGGACAGCTGACCTGGGGGAAGTTGAGGTACGACCCCAGTTTCTCTGATCATGAAACTGAAGTCATTGGACAATGCTGGTAAGTAGCTGAAAATAGGCTACACATTTTCTCTAGTGTGTGCGGCTGTTCTGCAATCTCCAGCAACCAAGACCATCTTTGGGTTTACATTTGTCTTCTCCTGTTGGATGTTCACTTCCACAACAACCAGCGTAGGTTTCTTTTCACAGCCTGAGAAAGCTGAAGGCATCATTACCAAAAGGGAAGAGGGAAAGGAACAAGGACCACTAATGAGAAAGTCCTCTGGATTTGACTAGGTGATTATACCAGTACCTATAGTCACTAAGGTAACAGATGAGATTGCAGGCTAGTGCACATGAGGACAGACAAGTTTTTTGAGGATCTTTCTAAGACACTGTACCTTCTCTGAAAATGCCAAGCTAGGACTATCTTATCAACGAATCTGCAGCCAGCACAGAACTGCATTTGCTCTGAGGAAGTATTTTGTCAACAGAAAGCAAGTTGTTAGATACAAAAGGGTAATCACATGGCAGAAATTTCCAACACTAGCATTCGTGGCCACAACATTTACAGCAGTACTCAAAATAAATCTAGTCTCCTTTACATGAGTCACACATTAACCAAATAGAGAAACTTTGCAGACATTCATTCAAAGAAGAAAGAATTCAAGAATTCGGTTGCCCGTATAGATAGAGGGCCAGAAATATCAGTCATTGGTTCTTAATACTAAGAAAAGAATTAATTCATACTTTCTCCAGAAGAAAATTATTAAAAATAGTCCTAAAACATAAAAGTGGAACAAAACATCGACATGTTTAAAATAAAAAGCTATTAAAAATTTGCATTAGGTATTCAAGAATAATTTTTTCATTCAGAAATATCACAGGGCTGCCACAATGCTGCCATAGATTAGCATTAATGCATGTATATACCGCATCTTCTGACCTTTACATTTAAAACTACCTAAGTCATTGTTGATCGTATAATGTATACAATATGCTCCTTTTTTCATCCTACTACTTTCATGAAATTTAAATTAGAGAAAAACAAAAAAAGAAAAAAAAAGAAAAAAAAGTCTCCAGAATTAGACTTGGCAATTTTGCTTGCTATTCATCTCTCTATGCTTCCTTCCATGCTCATATTTTAATATTTTCATTTGGGATATTTTAGGTACACAGTCTCAGCAGACCTCCTGGATGCAGTGGAAAGAATTACGGAAAGGAGAGCAAATTACAAAAAAAAACAGAGCTATACACTGTAGTTAAGGAAAGAATAAACATTGTAATCACACTACATACTATTGTGAAACTGTACAGAAAAAAATCACCAAGTAATTTTCCATTATATCAAAGAAAGCATCTACTTTCTATACAATAATTGTGGTGGTGTTCTTTGTTTTTTATTCAGAATGCTCTCTCCTAGAAAAGCCTCAAGTCTTTAACAGATTTTACACAATTTCTTCTGGAACCAAAAATCTGTGGCTTTCACCAGTTCTAGAATGACATAATGAATGCTGCTCTGGAACCACAGCAGACACTGCCTGTATCTCCAGCAGTCCGAAAGGGCACTGCTGTCATTTCTCCTCATGCCTCAGATCAGAAACACTAGTTGAGTGCTTCAAGTAACACTGTTAGATAAATACGGGATGGTTTTCCTGTTGCAGTCTAAGTACAACCACGCTGAAGTTCTGTTTTTTAGATAGCAATATCTAACTATGAAGATGGTGAGGGTAATGGAATAATATGACTAATGCAGATGATATGGTTTTGGTTTTTATTTTGAAAGGCCAGAATCTTCATCAGAGGAGCAACACATGGATAGAAAAGTCTGTCCATAAGAAATGTCAATACATCTTATTACAGAGACAGCACAATAACATGGCTTCAATATTATTAAATTCACAGTTTTGATAAACAGCCTACAAATTACCTCTTGAAGGGAGCTCCATAATAATACCTGAAGCGTAAAGAGAGAAAATGGAGTTTAATTAAGCGTTGTCTGGCTAAATCACACTGAGAAAAACATAGGGAGGTAGGAAGAATATTGAGAACTTCAGCTCTGCATGGAGGTGGTAAGACAGAATGGTCAGGAAAAAGACTGTATCTGAAAACATGGTGAAGGTAGAGTGGGTTACACATCAGCAGTTTCTGATGAGCAAAAGCACCCATTCTCCCTCCTCTCCCCACAGTGCAACCTGCAACATTCATTCCCCCGCCCCCCCCGCCCTCCGTACACAAAAGGAAAAAAGCGGTATCATAAACCAAGGAGGAATTAGAAAGGCTGAACTGCATGTGTCCTAATTCATATTTAATATTTGGAAAAAAAACAAAGCTGTAGTGCAATGTGCATTTAGTAGCCCAGCGGGAAAGTCACAGGGAAAAATAAAAATAAAATAATAAAAAAAAAAGGACATAAAGGCAGATGGAACTATTGTAAAGAAANTGAAGGCATCATTACCAAAAGGGAAGAGGGAAAGGAACAAGGACCACTAATGAGAAAGTCCTCTGGATTTGACTAGGTGATTATACCAGTACCTATAGTCACTAAGGTAACAGATGAGATTGCAGGCTAGTGCACATGAGGACAGACAAGTTTTTTGAGGATCTTTCTAAGACACTGTACCTTCTCTGAAAATGCCAAGCTAGGACTATCTTATCAACGAATCTGCAGCCAGCACAGAACTGCATTTGCTCTGAGGAAGTATTTTGTCAACAGAAAGCAAGTTGTTAGATACAAAAGGGTAATCACATGGCAGAAATTTCCAACACTAGCATTCGTGGCCACAACATTTACAGCAGTACTCAAAATAAATCTAGTCTCCTTTACATGAGTCACACATTAACCAAATAGAGAAACTTTGCAGACATTCATTCAAAGAAGAAAGAATTCAAGAATTCGGTTGCCCGTATAGATAGAGGGCCAGAAATATCAGTCATTGGTTCTTAATACTAAGAAAAGAATTAATTCATACTTTCTCCAGAAGAAAATTATTAAAAATAGTCCTAAAACATAAAAGTGGAACAAAACATCGACATGTTTAAAATAAAAAGCTATTAAAAATTTGCATTAGGTATTCAAGAATAATTTTTTCATTCAGAAATATCACAGGGCTGCCACAATGCTGCCATAGATTAGCATTAATGCATGTATATACCGCATCTTCTGACCTTTACATTTAAAACTACCTAAGTCATTGTTGATCGTATAATGTATACAATATGCTCCTTTTTTCATCCTACTACTTTCATGAAATTTAAATTAGAGAAAAAACAAAAAAAGAAAAAAAAGAATCAGGAATTAGACTTGGCAATTTTGCTTGCTATTCATCTCTCTATGCTTCCTTCCATGCTCATATTTTAATATTTTCATTTGGGATATTTTAGGTACACAGTCTCAGCAGACCTCCTGGATGCAGTGGAAAGAATTACGGAAAGGAGAGCAAATTACAAAAAAAAACAGAGCTATACACTGTAGTTAAGGAAAGAATAAACATTGTAATCACACTACATACTATTGTGAAACTGTACAGAAAAAAATCACCAAGTAATTTTCCATTATATCAAAGAAAGCATCTACTTTCTATACAATAATTGTGGTGGTGTTCTTTGTTTTTTATTCAGAATGCTCTCTCCTAGAAAAGCCTCAAGTCTTTAACAGATTTTACACAATTTCTTCTGGAACCAAAAATCTGTGGCTTTCACCAGTTCTAGAATGACATAATGAATGCTGCTCTGGAACCACAGCAGACACTGCCTGTATCTCCAGCAGTCCGAAAGGGCACTGCTGTCATTTCTCCTCATGCCTCAGATCAGAAACACTAGTTGAGTGCTTCAAGTAACACTGTTAGATAAATACGGGATGGTTTTCCTGTTGCAGTCTAAGTACAACCACGCTGAAGTTCTGTTTTTTAGATAGCAATATCTAACTATGAAGATGGTGAGGGTAATGGAATAATATGACTAATGCAGATGATATGGTTTTGGTTTTTATTTTGAAAGGCCAGAATCTTCATCAGAGGAGCAACACATGGATAGAAAAGTCTGTCCATAAGAAATGTCAATACATCTTATTACAGAGACAGCACAATAACATGGCTTCAATATTATTAAATTCACAGTTTTGATAAACAGCCTACAAATTACCTCTTGAAGGGAGCTCCATAATAATACCTGAAGCGTAAAGAGAGAAAATGGAGTTTAATTAAGCGTTGTCTGGCTAAATCACACTGAGAAAAACATAGGGAGGTAGGAAGAATATTGAGAACTTCAGCTCTGCATGGAGGTGGTAAGACAGAATGGTCAGGAAAAAGACTGTATCTGAAAACATGGTGAAGGTAGAGTGGGTTACACATCAGCAGTTTCTGATGAGCAAAAGCACCCATTCTCCCTCCTCTCCCCACAGTGCAACCTGCAACATTCATTCCCCCGCCCCCCCCGCCCTCCGTGCCCAAAAGGAAAAAAGCGGTATCATAAACCAAGGNAAAACAAAGCTGTAGTGCAATGTGCATTTAGTAGCCCAGCGGGAAAGTCACAGGGAAAAATAAAAATAAAATAATAAAAAAAAAAGGACATAAAGGCAGATGGAACTATTGTAAAGAAAAGCTGCCAATGTTATACTGGGGGTGGAAAGGGATGGTACTTGAAAATTTTTTGCAGAAATGCTGGGCTCAGTGAAACTGAAAATTATTGTAAATGAAGCTATTAGGATTGGCATGATGTTAGCTAAATACTAGCATTGTACACTGTTTTCCTAAGGTGTCACAATTTATACTATAACAGTACCACCAATCATCTAAATCTCTTTAGCTGCCCACTAAAATAAAATGCAATGCACCCTAATACATTTGGAAAGTACTCATTATGGTCTTTAATTTTTCAGGAGTCCAACTTCTGTAGGAACAGGTGGATTGACCACAAGCAAGGAGCCGCAGTGCTCCAGTACTTACAGACATCTCTCAGATTAAAATGAGCTTGCATTCAACTTTGTCTCTCTACTAATAATCCTAACTCAGACCATTTCATTTCGTATTAATGTTCTATTGCCCTATATAAATAAGCTTACTTTTGTAAGCAACAATTCAGCCATTTAATAGAATATAAATCTCTAGGCTTTTAGGACTATAAGTAGTAATTCCAGTTGGTTTTCCCCACTCTGATCTCTAAATTGAAATGTGCCTTCAATATATCTAAGTGCATGTACGACACCTAATAGTTTGAAAGTGGAGTCCAGACATGAATTTTATATGTTGCTAAGCTGCACAGAAAGACCATCCCAATTGCAACACACATGAATAATCCAAATGATTTTGCACTGAAGTCAAGGAATGTTTTGCAGCTGACTCCAAAACAATGCACTTGCCCTTTACCAACAAGCACAGGCAGATATTGTAACATTTCTTGCAGTATTGCCTTTTTAAAGTGTTTTATCCACAGAATCCCACAGAAATATGCCAACCCAAAGCTCTAGGGTGGCAACCATTTTACTGCTTATGCTTCTTTAGTGATACTGACTCTTAATTAGAGACTGAGCAGTCAAAACAAAGAAGTTCAGCAGCAAATTGCCTGTGCTACTAATAAAGACAAGGCATCATATACTAATTAACACACCAATAATTGAATATTGATTAGAGTTTGTCACTTTTAAAATAATTGAAATCATTTTACTTCTAACAGCCAAGAGACTGTTCAAAATTTGTAATAAACAAAGGACCTTCAATTCAAGAATGTTTTGTCAGCTTTCTTATTGTGAAAGACTCTTTTAAAATATTTCCTTCTATTTGATAATTTTCCCTATTTTTTCAGTTCCCAAAGAGAAAACACTTCAGCTATCCTGAGTGCAGAAAATTCCTGCATACCACCTTGTTCCCATGTACAAATCAGATCCAAGTACAAAGAGGTGTAAGACCTTGTGATAGCACTAAATGTTATATCATTTAGTGAAAATCTAGGGTAAAATTATAAGGGTTACACAGCAGCTATGAAAGGTCAGTAACACAAAACTGAAGTGTTGTTGTTTGTTTTTTTTCTCCAGTTACTTTTTAGGAGGATGAATTTTCAAAGAGATGGATAAAGTATAAATTGTGCATCTACCAAAAGCGCTTTTTTGTGATTCCATGGAGCCATCAAATCCTGAGACATAGCAGCACTGAGATAAACTGGAAGAATAATGTCTAGGAAGGTATCTGCATGGTTAACAGTATCAAGTTAAGGGCATAATCCTGTTCCCTGTCTGGGAACAGAAGGCTATTAATCTTTAAATGTTTTCTTCTTGGGGTGTGAGAGGAGTATAAGAACACGAGACCAAAACTCAAGCCCAAACATGAGAAATGACAATAAAAGGAATACTGTTCAGAACTATCACCCTTGAGTGTTTTTAACTCTTCATGAGTTCCCTCAGTTTCAGTTCAGTCCTTAACAGAGAGGCCTTACAAAATAAAAGATTGATTATAAAATGGTTGCTTTTAAAAGAATAATGACCTTATCTTCCATCTGTTTTCCACCATTTCATGTTTTCAAGAGAGATCATCAAGTTAAAAATACACACATGAGAAAATATGTCATATATATACACACATGCATGATTTGCCAAGGTAATTTTTAAAAATATGGATATTAATGTAATATTTAATTTATCAAAATATGGAATTCATTCTACAACAGGAATTCAAGAAATGCATTTATTTAAAAAAAAAAAAAAAAGTTTTCCTGGTTCCACAATTTTGTACTGAAATAAACAATTCCATGATATTTTCTTCCCCGATGTTAAAGGGAACCTGGTAACTGAATCTGTCTTTTCATACAAGTGACTTCTCAGATCTCCAACCTGAAAGTGCATGGGCTTAAACAAACCATAAAGCATGAAAGGCAGTTTCTGTGTTTAAACAGTACTTCAGTGTAACAAAGTGAGGTGTTACTTGTCAAATAAATAAATAAATTTATTTTACCATTTTTAACTAATGGGTCAGTCCATTGGTATTCTTTTGCTATTCCAAGTTTCTTACAGTACTGAAGTGAGGGGCCCTTTGCAACTTATGCAGCAGCTGAAGAGAAAGGGGTACTCATATCCCACTGCATACCCCTTTGTTTCTTCTGTGCATAAATTTTGCTGGAGAATATTCTGGATAAAGAAGTCAATTTTTCATTAAAAGTCACTGAAGCTCATCTATAAACTGGTGCCAAAAACAGCTCTTGCATTGCAACCTTTTGTGTCTACATTCATCACGTAGAGAATTTCTATAACAAATTCTACACCCCCTGCAAAGTATGGTTTAAAATGGAATCCCCAACACAACATTAGCAATGGCCATGCTATGATAAGAGAGAAGAGAATACAATAATTGTTACAGTTTGCTAAACTCCACCTGGAGGACCTGGTGGCTAAATGGATTATTCGCTGACTTTTCACCTCTGGGATTCCAGCCCTGGCTGGAGTGACTGAAAATCATTCTGATCAGTCAAGTGAAAAAAGACCAAAGTGAAATTAGACTGGTGGTTTCAGCTCCGTTCCCTCAGTGCTGTACTTCCAAATCACAAAACCACAGCACATTGAACACTGCTAGCAGGGGAGAAAGAGAGTATTTGAGACTTAATGAGCATGAATCCAGCTGCCTGTCCAGCTTGCAAACACCTTAACATAGACTATAACCAGCCCATACAAACAGGCACATAGTAGAATAAATGACTGTGGATTACCATACATATTAATCAGAAGCAATCCTTGTGAATATGTACGGAAATGTCTGCATTGCATATCACGACATAATTGTTAATCATATTAGATTAATGATAGATAGCCAGACGATAGTTCGGTAAATGCTTAGAGTCTCTTAACAGTATTTAAGTATTACTATTAAAAAAAAAAAAAAGCCTTTGTATTTTCATTGCGCTCGTTAGATAATCCTAACATATCCAATGACCTATGTGTGCAAGGATTATTTAATCTCAATTTAAAAATTGAGAGACTGGGGAACAGAGAGGTTGAAATGCTTTACCCATAGATTTTTAAGGCCAGAAAAGGACTTTATGATCATCTCATCTGACATTGCACTTCCCACTGTCTCAGTACAAAGCTAGACAGTGAGAATCAATAAAGAGAACTGCTGCTAGGATGTAGGAATTCAAGATTTCAAAGCCCAAGCTCAGTTCCCTGTTAATTTATAGAACTAGGCATAGCAAATTTGCCTCGAAGCCAATGTTTTATTGCAGATAAAACAGTCTTGCTCTGTGCTGTTGTCTTTACCTGTAGCTCAGCCAGCAAAGACAGACAAAATCCCACCTCCTCCAGTGAGAGAATTTAAATGGGAAAGAAAGCTGTCATACGTTAAGTGTATGCTTAATATCTCATTAAATAACTGCTTGGAACCAATCAGGATAAAGACCTCTGTCATAGTTTGGATAATTCAAGGTTACTTTTTTGTTTGGATGGTTTTTTTTTTTCCCTTGTCTAAAATTATTTTATAAGACCACTTCATTATGGCAGAAACTGCAGAAAACACTCATCTGCTCTGTCAACATGACTGACAGTGTAGGTATAGAAGAAACTGTGATTTTGTAGGTTGGAGTTAAGATAGCTCAAAAATAAGTCTCATAGTGAATACTGCCCATAAAAATAAACATGTTTGTTTATGAGATTATTATTTGGTGGCATCTAGCACATTGTCATGATTTTCATTAAATAAAAAATCAACTGAGGAAAAAACAAAGCCTGTGAATTTCTCTTGGGCATCAGGCATTCAAAAGCTATGTTGGTTTTGTACCTCAGAGCTTTCTCAATTCTCACATCAGAGCAACAAACAGAACAGGAGTTCTTATAAAGCAGCCATAGCAGCTGAACTTCTGCTCACACAAGTCTCTGACATTATTCTCCTCCCTTACCAACTACCCACCTTCCGAGCTTTGTTTAATGAGATTAGGGAATATTAGCAAATATGCAACATTGGACTGTTGTGAAAATGTGTGAGAAAAATGTAGAAGTCGATTGAAACTTCCTGTGCATGTGAAGAATTTTCAAGTATGGCTCACTGGAGAAGGCTTGATTAGCTAGATTTGATTGCAATCACTAATTTTCTTCTTTGAGGGTCATATGACTTCTCAGATGCCCAGGAAATTTCAATTACAAAGCAAACAGGATGTATGTGCTCCACAACTGTTCCACTAACCTCCTAATACTGAAAATACTTCTTAAATTGTGTATTTGCCCAAAGCTCATACGTGGTTTAGAACTATTTGTATTTATTTAATAATAATTTCCTTATAGGATCTTTCTAAGTTTATTTTAAAATGGTATACAGTATAAAACTGCACGTAGAACATGTGTAAAACTTACATCTAATTAAACAGTATGCCAAAAGGCCTTTTAGAAACCTGACAACAATTTAAAAACCTGATAGCTACTCAGATATTGGCAAAATAAACATTTCTCCAAATTAATTTATTTCATGTATTGCACTTACCATACCTACTTTTTAGCCCACTGCCTTTTACACTTTTGGAAGAAGACTTTTTTTGGGGGGGCGGGGATCAGTCTTTGACAACTGGGACCTCGATTACTTATTATAGTCTGTTGAATTAGGCTGCTGCTGAAAACCAAGTGACATTATTTTTCTCTGGGAAGTCATATGCATTATAGTAAAAACTGGTTCAGTGAGAACCTCGGTAAAAACTGGTATGAAATTAATTGGTCTCCATACAGACACCGGTATGAGACAAAGGACCTGACACGCTCTATCATAAAAGAAAGATCAGATTTGCAAATGGCATTCACTGCTATGCAAAATTAAGGAGTTAGATGCGAGTGAATTGCATCTTATGTTTCATCTGTTTCATTGTAGAAAGCCTTCATGTGCTCTGCCTTAGAAGAACATCACTATAGAAAATGATGTTATCTTTCTTTTGATGCATCGCTATAAATTGAAAATGGCTTTTTAACTAGTCTGTGGGGGAACCAACACATTTTCCACATTTTTTTTTTCACCCTTTGTTTCCCTAAAATGGATTTTCCTATTGATTTTGGAGCTATCATACATTTTAGTTCACAGTAGCCTGGAACACTGAAACATTGCTGGGCACATCTATTACTTTTACTCTCTGCTATTTAGATTTTGCATTATACAATCATTCATTTCCCAATGTGCAAGTCTGTACCATTTCCATCTGTGAAATCTATTAATAATTTTTTTCCTATATTTCACATCAACCCTTTTTCTTATCAAGTTCAGTAAATGTAAATTAAAAATAACAATCTAAAAATCTACTCAAGTTTGTTTTAAGTAAGCCCATAATATTTTGATTCATGTAAAGAGGAACATACGCATTTCATTCCTATTTTCCTGTTTTACACTTGCAACACTAACCAACAAAATGCAGCTAATCGAAAAAAATGTTCTTCCAAAATATTTCTTCCAAACATACTCTCTTCAAAATGGCTGTCATTAACCCTAGTTTCATTCAAGAGCTAGTAATGAGTTAGGTGCATTTTTCTCATTTAAATGCATGCTTGCTTAAAGAATCATTATCAGTCTGCATTTGTACAGAAAATGTAGCTCTCAGAGTGGGCTACTGCCTGGGAATCAGATGGAAGGGTTTAGCTTAGAACAGACTAACACTGCTGTAGGGCATTGCTAAATGCTGAGACCTAGTTACACATTCTTCTCCCTGCCTGGATGTGGGATTACAACTTGATACCATATCTTGGTTTATGCTTGTTCAAGCTAGGCATTGCATTCAGTAGTCCTTCAGGTATACTGTTCAGGAAATTCTGAACAACTCTTTTCCTCTTCTGCAGAAGAGCCATGGAGGGAAGGGAATGCAACAGCATCCTTGGCACCCTAGGTGGGTTTGGGGACATAACAAAATCTGCATCTTCATGTTAGGGCTCTGCTCAGCAGAAAAAGCTTAGGAGAAAGAGTCTGTATTAAAACTGGATCCCAGCTGTGATGTCCTGCAAGTGTCCTAACAATATGTAACAAGAGGTAGAAGAGAGAAAAACATTTCAAATTATTTAATCAGAATAGGAAGATAAGAAATAGTACAGTAGTCAAAAGCAGGAGGCAGGGTGAGAGGGCTCCTGTGCAGATCTGCAGAGGCTGATGTGGCAATGGGTATCTCAAGGCATCATTCGAAACAAAATGCCTTCCAACAACCAGCCTCAGCCAGAGTGCCCTTAGCAAGCAGAGAGAGTGAGAAAATGCCTAAACCCCGGTGTTCGTAACAGCACCATAACATTTTCCTAAGGGAGCCTTTTAGTTTATTTATAATATATATTCGCTTTTCTCCAGATTCTTTGCACAATGGGGACTGTAAGCCAACAACAGTTAGAATCTCTGAATTTCCCTGGCCCCTCAGAGAGGATTAGAATGGTTAGAATTCTCTGAATCTCTCACAACTGTGTTGAGGTGCTTCAAGTGGAGGCACAGAAGCTGGCCCCATTACACTGCAGTGTCACTCCCACTAGCTTTCCAAGAGGCATAATTTTCCTCTTGTACAAAAAAATCCCAATAAGACACATTTAATATGCCAAGAGGACACCATTTCTCTACCATCTCCCTTTGCTAGATGGGCCCTCGAGCACCCTTCTGTTCATTTATGCTGGTGATACTGGCAACGCTTTGTTTTCCTCTTACTAGTGATTGTTGCTATTTTAGGGGAAGTGCTGTTGGAAACAAAAGCACCTGTAATCACCGACACTTCATTAAATGCCCTCAGGCACAAAGGCAGCCGAACAACGGATGCTGCCTCATACATTTGCATATATTGAGCTCTTTATGCAGAGGAAAAGTTATTAGACACACATAATGTTTGGAATGCCAATATATAAAGCCAGTTGTATGATACATTTAAATTAGCCTTCCTCTCCTCCCAGTAATGCTGCTTGAAATGGGTATTTTTAATATAGCACAAACAGAAATTTCAGCAAGACTAGGAGATTAGAGCACCATATCCTAAAAATAACAGCTCAGGTTGGTAGATGCCTCAAATCCCTGAAAAATCAACTCTTCCACCACTGGTAACATTGGATGTATAGCCCCAAACACTACCCTGTAAACTCTTAAGTGTCTCTTAATAAAATAAACTTGTTAAACACTTTTTTTTTTCCTGAGGAACAATAAATTTTTACTCTGTGACCGACCTCTGCCTGGTTACTGTCAGATCGTTGTACGGGAAAATGAAACCATAACTGGTCATAGCTGCTCTAAAAGCAAGCATTTCTAAATTCTCCCCTTCCCCAAATAATGCCCCCAAGAGCTGTAAAAGGTAGCAGCACCCAAAACAAGACTGCCAAATTAATTGTGGTGTTAAGTCTTCTCTCACTACAAAAGTTACAAAATACTGTTATTTGGTAAACTTTGTCTAATTTAATCTTATTCTTTTTATACCTATGAATTTCACAAATCAGAATACACAGAACTACAGTAAAGTTAAATTAAAAGGTAAGGGAAAAATACAGCATTAAATATTCTTATGTTTCAAACAGCCTCTCTTAAAAGAACATTCTAATTAAAAATATGTAAAATATTAAACAACCTTTATGAAAAAATAAACTGGAAAATTGTAGGCAATTTATATCATAGATCTCAGGCAGCCTAGAAAAGCATTACCATTTTGTAGTTGTAATTAAGATCACAGAGGATTAATTTCACTGTTAGCACACAAAGAATTTGTATTTTTCTGTAGGAATATAAGCTTATGCTATATCCAAATAAAATGAAAGAAACATGAATCCTTGGGGATATTACTGGCTCCCAACGGTATGAAACATACAATCCTAGCTTTATTTCAAAAATACATTTCACCTTTGAAAAAGAGCGGCAATAAATGTGGGAAAACAGTGGTATTTTATAGAAGGTATCTCAGGTCACTAACACTTGATTTTTAAATTACAAAGATTTAATTAATAAGTAATATATACAAAAGGCTCTTTACATTGTTTTCACATGATTTGTTTAACCTGATGTACAGAGAGTTTCTATTCTGTAGCGGTAGAGGAACACAGTTTGCAGCTTCTTCCTAGTACAGCTTAACCGGAGGAAACTAAAGACATTATTGTCCTGAATGGGTTTGATGTTCAGGCATATTTTTCTTTGAATGGCCAAACAGTTTTGCTCATTTTGCTAGGCAAAAATAAGAAGATAAACCTACAAGGGACAGCCCAGGGAGTGCAAGTCATTCCATTTTTTAAACTTTTGTGCTGGTCACGGGTCCTTTCCCAAGTCACTAACCATTATTTTTTTCTCCCTCTTCTACTCTTGGCAGGTTGCTCCAGAACTCTACATCTGTCTCATGTGAGAAATCTTCTCCCAAGCCAAATATATTCAGGGACAGTTAAGTTCATTGTGCTCCTGTGCTACCACTGCCCTTTAGCTGAAATGGTTACTTCGCTTCTTTCTCTGGTGTCTGCCCCTGGAGGAGCAGTCACATTCCTCAGCCTTAATTAAACTACATTAACAAGCCACACCTTTTTTGTCCCCTTCACATGGCAAGCTTTCCATTTTTTTTACACTAGCTCCAGCTGTTCCAGTTCAAATTCATTTTCCACAAACATGGCTAAACAAAACTGTTAGGTGAGGTCTCTCTCCTGTCCTGTACCATGTCATGAATGTTCTCCTACCTCTACTAAAATGCAGTTTCCCACTGGCTAATACCACAGCCTGACTTAGGGACTCAGAATGCAAGTACCTCTGGTACATGGGGTCCTAGCGGGTCTTTGTTTTTTGTTTTTTTTTCACTTGATAATCTGCAGTTGAAGGGGGCACCTTGGTGCAGAAAATGGTAGCCTATAAAGCTAAAGAAAGCGAGTCCCAGGACTTCTCTGTCCCTAAAGCCATAGAATCATAGAATAGA
>VWZY01000832.1:9962-26037 GCA_013399075.1 Chloroceryle aenea
CGAACGGTCCCGAGGGAATTCGTAGCTCCGCTCCTTCAACGCTTTTCTGCGTCTCTTAGGGCGAATGTCCCTGTTCGGGCGCCAGATGTCGCGGTACGCCAGAATCAGACACTTACTCACAGAGTTATCGTGAATGTTCCGTTTATTGTTTACAATGCCAGGGTATATATAGAGGCTTAAGCACGCGTGTCGCCTTCTGATTGGTATATCTACTTTGTCATGCGTATGAGGTATCTTGTGATTGGATCCTGCCGCTCCTGCCGCTATCCACGCGTCGTCCATGCTTCTCGCGATTGCTGGGCTTAACAGGTTGCTTCAGATGATGCTTCTCTTAAAGGCACATGACCCTTATCTTTTAGCCATTCTACAACAAAGAAGAAAGTCCCTGCCTTTCAGAGTTTAATATAATATTGAAGAGAATTGACAGTGGTCCCAGTTTCACATAGTCAGCATTACCATGTGTACGGACTGGCGGTATATAGCTGTGAAGAGCCCAGAAGTTATTTTACTAACTATCATATAAGGCCTAATATGTTCAAACATTCATTTCCATGTGCACATTTTCAGATATCAGGCTACAAACTGCACCTAACAACCCATATAAATAATGGAACTTCTTTAGAAAGAGTATCTCTGTGCTTGACTCACTTTAAAAGATCTTTAACAGATTTTTTATAGCTTTTTAGTTGAGAGAATGTAAGTTACTTGTATTGGTCTATAGGATTATCTGTTTTCATAGTTAGCCATCAGTACCAATAATGAGTCTGTTCTTCAGTGGTTATGATTTCTGATGATGTTCACTGATCGTTCCATGAAAGATAGAATAACATTTTGAATTCACAGGGATTAACCTGTGGTGCTCAAGACACAGCCAGGTTTCTGTACAGCTTTACTGTTCTTAAGCAGTCTCTAAATGCCACTGGATTAATGTGATCAGGAATAGAATCTGAGGGTGAGGAATTCTGAGGGAAGTATAGCACAGGTTAAGAAATCAAGTATCAGTGATGTACAAGAAAGATATCACATATCAGCTACCAAAACACTTGGAGACAGTGGAAGCCCTATGTTACAAGAGGACACCAAAATTGCCTTGTTTAGCCTAGAAAAGGAGAAAGGGGAAAAAAAAAGTTTAGCAGGTGTTAGAGCTGGTTTTCATGAACACATAAAATATTGTGAGCATAAGATAGGGAAAAGATATATTCAAGACAAAGAGCAAGAGGATAAAGGCAGGTAATGAAAAATCTAAGCCTGTAGATTAGGCCCAGTGTTGCAATTTTATTTATGACCAACCTTCTAATGGGAGGCAGAAAAAAGAAAGCAAGAAGATCTAACTACTTTTAAATGGAAATTGATTAGTCTGTGTAAGAGACTGTACAATGTATACTACAAAAGCAGAACTTACTGTCCATGGCAAGAGGCATTCTTCTGTGGCCCTACTCAGTTTAAGCCACAGGGACTGGGATGGAATTTGGGCATTGTGTTATGACACTGATTTGTAATTAAAAACTGTGCCTGACACAGCAATGGTGGCTTGTGATCTAGCATGCACTTGGCTATGAACAATGAGCTAATGGAGTAGCTGGGAGGTAGAAGAATGCCAGTGGGACGGTCAAGTTCCAAAGGCAGGTTGACCCTTATGCCAGGGTATTTTCTACTGTAATTTCTAATTCCTGTCAGAAACAGCTGAGCAAAACACCTTACTGACAGGTTCTGTATTTTCCCACAAAATCATTCCTTCTCATGTCATTGTGAATGGATTCAGGTACTCAAACGTGCATGTCAGCAGTTTCTCTCTCCAATTAAAATTTATTAGAGAGAGGAATGGCTGCACAGGTAAGTGTGAACAATACATCATCATCTACAGTAAAGATGTAAAACATGGGCCCATTCTCTGTAACTTGTCAGGGCTGGGAACAGTAAGCTTAGAAAAAGTTGCTTTTCTCTTCACACAGAGAGATAACAGCCTAGATTCATGCTGTTGCTTTTTAATTGCCCCCAAGATAAGTAGCTTGCCACCATGTACAAGTGAGGACCAGAGAGATTGCACAAGAAATGGAAAAATATCTCTCTCTTTATAATGTTCAACGAAACACGACTGTTTTGCCCAGAGCAAAGCAAGACTAAACTACTGAGTTCACTGAGGTGGAGTCAATCTCTTTTCATCAACAAAAGCTGAACAAATAGGAACGGTGACTTCTAGTTTTCACACTTAGCGGGTGTTCTGTTACACTTCCCCCATCACTATTACTGTTTAAAGTTGAAACCTGTGAGTTATACATGTTGTGAGGCTTATCTGTTGTATACTGCATCTCAAACCCAGAACAAGAACTTCACAAAATTAGCCACAGAAGTTGCTGCTTTTTCTGGCTCTTTGGGATATAGATCATATAGAACAAGGATTACCATCTCATTAGCTGAAGCTGATATTGTCCCTACAGATATTCCAGTCAGATGTTGCTGTGACACTCTTTTACCAGGGTACCAGAGTACCTAGGATGTCATGAGTTATTTCCTACAAAGCAGACTTGCCTTACAAACCTTGACCAGTGGTTTTTACACTGAACTTCTGGATCATAATCCATAGTGTTTTTTCATGCTCACTCACTACTGCACATCTGCTCAGGTTTCCTCCAAAACAATCTGTTCTGGCACAATAATCAGTTACTAAGCTCTGCCCTGACACTTCAGTGGTCAGTGGTAGACCAAGATGTTACTGGGCAGCTACCTATTACAACTCAACCCTGCTGAAAATGGGTGAACATTGAAGACTGTCAGCACAGCAAATACCAGTACTCCAGACTTCATCCTCAGCCATTAAAACTGATGGGAAATAGGAGGCCATAACAAAATTTTAGAGTGAAAAATATCACTCTTCCATGTAGTACCTACACCACCACAAGAGAGATCAGATCCAGAGTAACACTTGTGATTCACAGCAACATAATTCAGTTTTGTAAGCAATGAAGTCCAGGAAGAGAAAGGGAGACTACTACCAGTGGTGTCCCCCCAGGGCTCAGTTTTGGGGCTGGTCTCATTCAATATCTTTATCGATGACCTAGATGAGGGAATTGAGTGCTTCCTCAGCAAGACTGCAGACTACAATAGATTAGGTGGGAGTGTTAATCTGTTGGAGGGTAGAGAGGCTCTGCAGAGGGATGTGGACATGTTGAATCAATGGGGCAAGGTCAGTTGTATGGGGTTTAACAAGGCCAAGTGCTGGTCAACATCTGGCTGAATATGAGCCAGCAGTGTGCTCAGGTGGTCAGGAAGGCCTACAGCATCCTGGCCTGCATCAGAAATAGTGTGGCCACCAGAAGAAGGGAAGTGATTGTGCCCCTGTACTTGGCACTGGTGAGGCCACACCTTCAGTACTGTGTTCAGTTCTGGGCATCTTACCACAAGAAAGACATTGAGGTGCTGGAGTGAGATCAGAGAAGGGCAACCAAGCTGCTGAAGTGTCTGCAGAACAACTCCTATGAAGAGAAGCTGAGGGAATTGGGATTGTTTAGTCTGAAGAAGAGGAGGCTGAGGGGAAACCCTATTGCTCTCTACAACTACTTGAAAGGAGGTTGTAGTGAGGTGGGTGCAGCCTCTTCTCTCAAGTAAATAAGGACAGGACTAGAGGAAATGGCCTGCAACTGCACCAAGGGAGGTTTAGATTAGATGTTAGGAAGAATTTCCTTACTGAAGGAATAGTTAGGTGCTGAAACAGGCTGCCCAGGGTTGTGGTGGAGTCACTATTGCCGGAGGTATGCAAAAAACATGTAGATCAGGCACTTCAGGGCATGAACTAGTGGGATGGTGAGGCAGTTTTTTGTTTTGTTGTAGTTGTTGTTGACAGCTGGACACTGATCTTAGAGGTCTGAAAAGGCAATTCTGTGATTCTGTGATACTACTCAACTACTTTGCTAGGGGATAGTTACAATGCACCAGTACCTTTGAGGTAACCGAAGAGATCCCTGTAGCTTGTGAACAGAAGCAGGCAGCACGGCAGGGCACAACTCACTGGAAGATTCACAGTTCTATAATGAGACAGGGCTGATACTGCAGTGAGGATAAGGTCCTGAACTGGACTGTGAAGAAAATTTGTTGGATCAGCAAAACTAGTAATAATTACATAAAGGGCTATTTATACTTACTCTCTACATAAAGTGATGCAGCAGTGGTTATGGATATGTCATCTGGCTCATCTGAAGGAGAAAGGACTTATAGAAAATAGCACCCTCCGCTGGGGCATTGATGATTAGCAGATCTGTAGCTGTAAGCATGGGTTCATAGAACATGAAGGAGAGAAGCAAGGCAGACACTCTCCACCTCTTCGGATCAATTGCTTGCTCTTTGGGCTTGCCCTTCCAAAGGCGCTGTTCTGGCATATGAAGGAGGGTGGGATGTAACTCACTGAAGAAGCCAAAATTAGAACTTCCCACATAGTATGGGAATTACAGCAGATTTCCCCCTACCTGTTCTTCACTTCTTGGTTTCAGTTCAGCATAACAGGTTTCATTAAGCCACTCCTACCTTAGCAATAGCAATATGACCATTCACAGACTGTTGTTAACAGAAGCAATTTTCTGCTCAGCAAACATCTAACACTCTTGAGAGGCTGCTGGATAACTTCCTACTAGATAGTTACGATGAGAAGGGAGGAAACAGGCTTTTCTCCCCTTCATTACAAAAGTATATACCCCACTGCAGTTGTAGTTCCTTCTATGGGACTGGGGATGTTAGGCAGAAATAGCTGCCCAGCAGAAAGAAAAATCTTCAAAGGCCCACTTGGTAAGAAACAGGCACTTGTCTAGGTTTAAAGAGTATGAACAGCTTTTAGTTGGTTAAACACAGAGATACAAACATATCCAAACAGGGGCCACAAACAAAAATGTCATATCTCTAAAGTATTCTGACAAGGTCTAGAGAGGATTTGTTTGCGTGTACAAGATGCCAAAGTGGTCTCCTGACGTGAAACATGTTCTGATAGGTCAGGAAAGCAATAAGGTCACAAGAAAGCAGTGAAGAAAGCATCCAGGTATGGCTTTGGTGGAAGCACAACTCAGCAAAAGGCCTGCAGGGAACACAGCTGTTTTACTGTGAGAAGCAGGGAGCAGATCATGGCCTTGAATATCTTTCCTAGCAAGCCCAAAGTACCCTGAACCTACCAACCAACCACAAGATTGGAAAGCTCTTTTTTTTTAAATTGATATTCCTTAGACACCTCTGAATTTCCCTGATGGAAGAGCAATACTTTTGCAAAACAAATGACAATAAATTTCACTTGTACGAAAACAAAAAGTGTCAGCAAGACTCTGGCTGTGTTTTTGGACTTCCCATATTCAATGTATGAAAACATGTAAGGAAACAATCATAGCTGTATTTTCTTAAACACTTTTAGGCAGACTGTTGTTTTGGGGAGAGTTGGAAAAACACCAAAATTCACTACTGGTAGTGTCATGGCATATAAATATAGTTCTCACTGAGAGCATAACAATCATTTTGTTTTGATGTGTACAGCTGAGCAAGAAGTCATCACCAAAATAAACCCGATTCAAACATGACATGTTTTTGTTTCTTCTCATTTTGCTCTAGGGTCATATTCACTGGTGGTAAAAGAGAGCATAATTGCACTGAATTCTATGGCATTGTTTACAGTCATGCAATGAAAATCATGAGAAGCAGATGAGCACAACTCTACCTCTTTGTGGGAGAGAATATGAAGTTTTATTTGCATATTTAAATAAAAGCTCTGCTTGAAAAGAGAGTTTGACAGAAACTTATTATCATAGAGGGCAAGGTATTTTTGAGATGTAAAGTCAAATGCATTTAATTAGCAGGGAGCAACAGGGCATTTGGAAAGAAACCTCATAGTGTCAAAGGGACCCTTGATGCTTGGAAAACCTCATTTTCCATTCCTTCTCCTAACATACATTGTCCCCACTGAAGTAATGATAGCTTAGCAGTTCATGGACACACCTTAGATCTCTTTATTTTTTAAGGTTCTTCACATGGGAGAGAAGATATTCCCTGTCAGGCAATGCTTTCTCATATTTTTTTTTTCTAGTTTCATTAAGCAAATACTGCAAATCACTGCTTCTGTTGTAAATTCCTTCCTATTGCTTACTCCCCTTCCCTACTTTCACACATTAACAGTGATGTGATGCCTTCAGAAATATCCCTCTCCCACTCTGAGGTAAAATCTTAGGATAAACACTGGTGGTATTGTCATATGAGTGATGACTTACCACAGAACTGCTCAGGGAAGGATATTGTCACCATGGTGGAAAAGGATACTCAGTGTATTCAGGTGGTACTCAGAGACTGGTATTCTCTTCACTACTAAAGAAGATACAGTTTAAAAGCTGGCTTTTGCTATCCTCAATAAAATGTTAAACAAAGCTGCTGCAGTTTTCACTTCTAAGAAGGTTAGAAGTTCACCCCACAGGTATGGCATAAAATGAGGATCTCATATTGCTATCACAGGATAATACATACAGATGTCTTTTTTCAACTAGGGTTTTATAGAATAAATATCCCATACACTTTTAGCTACAAACCTAACATGAGAGTTTGCACTCTCAATATCTAAACTGTACGCTCACTGAGACATCAAACAAAACCAGTACCAGATAGATGGAATGCTGTAATTTCTGGTCAATCATATTGAAAAAGTTTATAATTCTCCCTACAAGGTTAAATAAAGGTCTAATTCAGTATGGTATGACCTATACCTACACACAAACCCACCCATGGTTTATGAGTGTGGTTTTAGATACAAACGGCAAATGTTCACCTGACAGTTCTGTTGCACATCTGCATATCTATGTGAATCACCATCAGCAGTGGCCAATGAGCTATCCACATTGTAAATACTCCTCAGGTGCCTTCACCTCCCTTTACAAAAAGTAGCTTCATCCTAATCACAGTTGGCTCAGGTTGCATTTTCAAGTCCTCCTTTAGACTGTACAAAACTCTTACCTTTTATTTTTAAATGAAAGTTTAATTCTTATGCAATCAAACTCCAAGACCAAACTTTAAAGAACAACACTAAAGGCATAACCAGTGGAGACAGCAAATCCATCACGACAGAATTAAGGTTTATCTAACTTCGGATTATCTTCTACCAGAGATTTCTTTATTATTCTTATAAAAATGACTTAAAAATTAATGAGAAATACCCTGAGTGTTTATCCTATTGAGCTCTTCATGATGCCTGAAGGAAAAAAAAAAAGTTTCATTAATTATTTAGTTATGTCCCTTTTGCAAAGGAATAACTTCCTGCAAGTGGCTCTTGCCATCAAAAGTCTAAACAAAATCAGCACTCCCATTTATTTTGATTTAGAGATTACAAGCTAAATACCACTTTAATATTACATGCTAAACAAACAGAAAGAAAAGCTCATCCAGGGCAGAACTGCAATTCAGGAAGATCTGGTCTTATTTGTCTCCTACTGTTATCAATATGAAAACTTGAGACTTAGAATGGCAGGCCTGCCAATACCACGAGATGTAGGTCTCATTAAAATGAAATACTGTTTTTAAAATATAATATGTCTTAGCAGAATTCTAAGTGGATCTACTATAATGCACAGTCAATCCACATGTAAACAGAAATGGCCAAAGGTAAAAAACACAAAATAACACAGCTGGGCTTTTCTAGTATTTTTCTGTAGATATTGATAAAAGTATCATGAGAACATTGCAACTGCATCCCCACTAAAGGCGAGTGACTGAAATCATTGTAACAACTTTTTGCATTGTTTTATTTCCTGGCTCAGGTGCACCTTGAGTAAAGTCCTTCCTGAGCATGCTTAGAAGCTGTCCTGAAGCCATCAAATTGATGAGTAACAGCAGTGCCAAGTCTTGACTACAAACAAAGAGGATATGACAAGAGATTTCTGTTACTGCTGTGGTGCTTAGGTGACAAGCCTTCTGGAACAAGTACATTTGAGAGACATTTGGAACAGGCAAAACAACTCAACCAAGCAGTGCATTTGGATGACAATAAAACCTGTCAGCATCCAAAAATACGATACTATCTGTGAAATGAAGCTATCGGCCTCATTCTCATGTTCCTCCTCTTTACAAGTACAAACTCTGCCTCTCCCGAAAGGCAGCAGGGCAGCTCCTGGAAGAGCAGAGCATGCAGTTGGACACAAACCATCTCCTCACTCAATTGAAAATTGCAATGTAGTTGTTTTCTTTCCCAAATCTCACATGTAAGAGCAAGTACTTTCTGCTCCCCATGTCTGCCCTGCCACTCACACCCCAGGGGAAGCAGGGAGCCTCTGTAGAAATTGCTCCATCAGAGGCAACCATCTATCTTAAGATCAGTCGCTGTGTTTTTTTCTTCTTCTTCACATCTCTTCCCACTGGTCTTCCATAACTCGGAGTTTCTCCAGTGATATACAGCCAGTTCTGCAGCACAGGAGCTTTCTGACCAGGATCCACCTCAGTACAAGGCTGTCAGGAGTACATAATATTGCTAAGAGATATCCCAGGCCTTTTCATATCACTACTCCCAGCTTGGAGAGGCATGTGGGCACTAGACCATGCTAATTTTTATTACCTCTTCCTCCCAACAACACTGCAAGGCCAGGATGCCTCCATTTCTGAGGATGAAAAACGAGTTTGAGACTCTCTCACCATTACAGCAGCCTGCTCCTGCTGTCCCAATTCCTGACCCTTCATGCCTCCACTTCACCTTGAGTCAGAAAGCCCTGAGCATTTTTCCCCTTTCTCAGAGCTCAAGGCTGAGCGGACAGGGCTGTACTTTACTTCAAGCTCAGAGGAAGCACTGATCATGCTGGCGGAGGATGAATAGTGGATACCTGCAGTGGGTGAACAGAGCTGAAGTTTTAACACCCTCATAGTTCTGAAAACTCAAGTGATACCATTCATAAGAAGCCAGGAGTTCCAGGGGCAGAGCTGTATTTTGATCAGACATCTCTGAGCATTGCCTCTCACCCTCCTGCTCCCAGATTTAGGTAACACACCATTATTACTCCCATTTCTTCCACATGAAAATCCATATTCACCACATCTCACAGGGAACAGATTAATGATCCCCACCAGTCAACTTCAGAAAGTCAAGATCTGATGTGCTCCCCATGTCCCAAGGATCTCCACTTCTTCCCTTACCTCTGTCCCTTGTTTACTCACCAAGATCATTATCTGCTTGATGCAACACAGAGGAAGCCTCAGCAGAAGCAGCTCTCAACTAAAGGACATCTGAAGAATGGGGTGGGGGAGAAGGAATCAGGTTACTCAGAAAAAAATCTCTTTCCTTTGTTTTCTGAAATCTACCATGGAAAACAAAAATTTTTTAAAAAAAATCAATATTGAGTTTCATTTGCAAATAAAAAGCTTTTTATTTGAATTAGTTGCTCTCAGACTGGTGAAAGAATATTTTTTACAAGTAATAAGGTCTATATACTTTATATACACTTTAAAAGGAATATATAACTAACGTGTTTAAAGTAAACTTATTTTATCAAAGACTTTTTAATATCAGTAAATTACAGTTTCAAAAGTAGTTGTTCATTGTTATACCTGAGCATAAATTCAAGGCTATTTCTGTTCCTTAAAACATAATAATGTTCTAGTTCATTAAGATAAAATGTGATGGTTTACTTATTTTTGAAAGTTTTTTTCTCTAGAAATGTGTATTTCTTTTATGCTTCTGGTCTGACTGTATACTATTTCTGACCCTTAAGATTATGCAGACTTTTTTACAGAATAAAAGCACAATATTAATTCTAATTTCAAAATTTTGTATTTCTGCTTCATCTAGAGATATATTAGGAGAGAGCAAAAACGAAAAAACACACTTTAGTATGTAGATCAGCTTCAATTGCAGCCCAGTGTATTAACTTCATTTTTATGCATTAATTTTATTTGTTGTTTCAAACTTTATTTCATAAATATATATTGTTTCAAACTTTGTTATTTCATAAATATATATAAGTGTATAATCCATGTGCTAACTTAATTATAGAGAACATCTTCCTCATTTCTAAAAAATAAAATAAAAATCTAGGTTCCCAGGGATAGAGGGAAGGAAAGGGCATGGGAGAGTTAGGGTGAGGGGGAGTGGCAACTGCTTTTCTGGGAGAATGGAAGGGCAAAGACATCTCAGGATGTTGGACAGAAAGGGAGGAAGAATGAAGAAATAGGGCTGAATGGACAATCAAACTGCTGTTGATGTTTTTAGAGGTAGGAAGAAGGGAGGGAAAAAGGAAAGAGTCACCACAGCTGCTTTCCCATGGTGCCACCATGGCACACATCCTTACTCAGAAAGAATGGCAACAGTAAGTCCAGCACTGCACTAGACCATCTAGTGGCAACCAGCCATGGATTGCCCAAGCTCAGAGAGCCAGCATTCATCTCCTCTGATGCAGGACATGATCAGAGCATTCTTACTGGACCGTTATACCCAATACAGCAGTAAGCACAAGCACCACAAACTGCTCTCCAGACTCATCTCCCCATAGCCATGGGACAGAATCAGTCCCCAAGGCTCCTCTTTGGTGACTAACCAGCACTGAGGTCAAGGAGACCAAGAGGGCTGGGCATCTGAGTCACTCTGAGCCGTTTGGACCTAATGTTCTGTAACAGGGACAGCACTAAGTTAGGACCCACTGTGTCCAGTTCTGGGCTCCTCAGTCCAAAACAAATATGGACATATGGAACAGAGTCCAGTCAAGGGCCACCGGGGTACTGATGGGTCTGGAGAACCTCTCCTGCAAGGAAAGTCAGAGCTGGAGCTGTTTAGCCTGGAGAAGAGCAGGGTCAGGGGACATCTCATAAAATTGTGTCAGTATCAGAAGGGAGGTGTAAAGAGGATGGAGCCAGGTTCTTATCAGTGGTCTCCAGTGACAGAACCAGGGACAATGGGCACAAACTGAAACACAGGCAGTTCTCTCTGAACATCAGGAAACACTCTTTCAATGTGAGGGTGACCAAGCGCTGGCACAGGTTGCCTAGAGAAGTTGTGAGTTCTCCATCCTTGCAGATATTCAAAAGCCATTTGTACATGGCCAACGGCAACTGGCTGTAGGTGGCCCTACCTGAGCAGGGGATGTTGGCCAAGATGACCTCCAGAGGTCCCTCCCAGACTCAGCCATGTTGTAATACTGTGATACTGCCCTTGCCTGTTTGTAATACAGAGGTTAAGATGCTGCATCCGCATTGCGTATTACACAGAGGCCAGGTCTCAGCTGGGGCACATGGGATCTTGCTCCAGCAGTGCCTTGCCTTCATATCAAAGTGAGAGCTCCCCTGTGCCTGCACTTCTCCCACAAGGAAGCCCCAGAGGACTTGCAACATTCTTGACCAACCAGGTCCCCTCAAAGAGAAGGTAAAATTCACTGATTAGTGTCATCAAAGCTGATGGTCCCATTTCAGTTATGGTTTCTGAATGCTACAACAGCATTGAAAGAACTAACAAACACGGGTGCTTCATATCAGCCATGCTTAAGCCACCTAACAAATTAGCTCCTTCTGCTGAAACTCCAAACCCCCACAGGTGACATGACCAATCTTCCAGACAACATTTCATCATTTCTTTTAAAATATACCATCCAATTCATAATAATGAATGAAATTTGCTTTCAAAATGGAGGTAGCTGAGGAAAAGAATAGCTCATATATTAAATACATACAAGGATTTGGGTCCCTCTAAGACAGAAGTAATACTACCAGTACAGAAAATCCTTTTAATATTTTTGTATCTTAGTGTACTGGAAATGTTGGTCAAAAACAGTTCAGTGTTTTTCCAAGAAAATTTATATTAAGATATGAAAAAAAAAAAAAAAAAGAAAAAGAAAAAAGAATTTGTTATCTGTCTTTTTGTAGGTGGTTTTTAATTTTCTTTTTCCATACAAAATGGAATTATACATTGCTTTTTTTACATTAACATGGTCTAAAATGTTCTATAAATATTAAAGGGAGTATGGCATTGTAAAAATAAGACCTTTTCAGTGAAGAAAAATAAAAAGCAACAGAGGAAGTTGGTACCCACCCAGGGAAAGGTCAAAGGCTTGCCATTTAAGGAATTTTTATTGTTTGTACACACATATATTCCTTTAGCTAGGGCACTACACCTAAATGGCATTCTTACTTCCTCTCTCTGTGCTCAAGGCCTAATAATAAAAATAGAATTAAAGGTAACTATCATTTTTATGCTTGTTTCTGATCTTGGCAAAATGATGTCTAGATAAAGTTTAGGCACTAAAATAGTTTCACACACTTTGCAGTAAGTCTAAGATAGACTATACAAGCAGTTATATGCAAATGACATTTAATTACAGAGTACTTCCTATCTAGACCCCATACAATAGTCTATGGCCCATTTTTTTACCTTAAAGTGAAAACCTCAAAGTTCACAGATTAGATATTCTCAGAGTGGACTCTTCCTGTGGCAGTGGGCTTGGAAGGCAGCTTCAGACCACACACTGGTATTTGTAGTGTCTGCTTTGAGCAGATGGAAAGAGGGAATTACGCACCATGCCTGAAGATAATGTGTCACGTTGGCTCTTTGTACTTTGCCCTTTACATTTACATAGGACTTGCTACACTTCCAGATGGGAAAAAATTGGTTGTCAGTGCATCACTGATTTTAAAAAGGGAATGACACCAGCTGCAGTCTCCCAAGCCACTGATAAGCAGAGCAGACACCAGCATTTCATTATCATTGTCGGAATTACAATGAGTGACAGACAGAAAGTCATTAAGTATTTCAGCAGGATTGTAGTAGAGCATGTTGCATTTATGAATAATCCTATGTTTTACTTTTGTTTGAAAGATTTATTTTTTTTTAACTGTATGAAAGTATTTCAGCAAATCACACTGTAATTGAACTGGAGCTGCTGGATTAAGTCAATTCTCCATTTTCAATGCCTACCTACTAAGCCATTTTACTTCAGAATTTATCTCTTAATGGAATACTATGGAAATTGAAATTATTCTGAGTGCAACTCTTGGCTGCAGATGCTGGAATAGCAGAAGACCATTCTCAGTCCAAGAGTTTCTTCTGTTTATGTCTCTTATAGCCACAAAACATAGTAATCATTAAAATACATAAATAAATAAATAAACATTTTAACCAAAAAATGCTCCTACAATCTTGAATTATAACTCTGTCTTAAAAAAAAAGAAAAATCTGATGTGCAGGTATGGAAAGGTACTGAAAGCAGAGATATTTCCATGGCTTGGGTATGAGTTCTTGGAATTCAAACAAGCTGAAGTGAGCCCTTTTCAAAAGTGTAAAAGGCCTAATGAGCTAAATTGTAGACCTGAAGTATTGGTCTGGAAAAAATACATTAGCTGCTGAGGGAAGACTGGAGCACAGCTTAGAATGATCAGGGCTCTTCCTCACCAGTACATGTGCAGTAAATCTCTTAGGCTATCACCTGCATCTGAAACCTTGGGAGTTTCTCCTGGCAAGCCATAGGAGTTACAGGAAGTATAAGAAGAATCACAATGACAGATTTTCACCATCAATGCCAAGATGGTTGCACTTCTAGTCACTGTCAAAACACAAAAAGCAATGAAATTACTTCTTCAAATCAGTGCTGAGATTAGCTGTATTATGATAAAACCCCGGAAATTAAAATGCAGTAAATCTAACAGATACCCCAGTGCCAAGTCAGGTCAATTTCAGGTGAGATATGTATGCATCTGAGAAAGGATGATTTTGGAGTGTTGCAAGCACATATATTTCTATGTGGACCCTGGAAACTGAAATAGCTTATGATGAGAAAAATGGATTTGCCTGAAGGGCAATGATTTGCACACCTATCAACATCCCAAGCCAGCATGTGCCTAAACCCTTCAAAAGTATCTGTGATGTCCCCTGTTGGCAATCTATTGAGTGACCAAAAGAGGTTAATACAAAATTTGGTCAGAGCATGTGAGCACAAATGCTTTTTGCCTTTATCCTCGGGGAAGTTAGGAAGCAGCCACTCAAACAAAATCAAAGGTGCTATTCTACCTGGCCCTTTCTCAATCATATAAGCCTGTGCAAAAAGAAGATATACAATTTACAGACTGTGTGTAGATGTGTATAATAGTGAAACTGTCTTTAATGGACATACAGAAAATTAGCTATGAGTGCTGGCTTTCTAGAAAAAGCTAGGTCTTTATGACCTCAGAGAGACGTTTTGCATCATGGAAAGTTCTTGCTCCATTATCTGCATCAACATGCAGGGTCTGATAGAGCTGGTACAGAGCCAGTGCAGACTGCCTCTGGTCTGCATGTTCAATTCAGAAAACAAATCAGTAAGAAATAGCATTGCACAGAAAAAAAAATATATTTCTGCTGCCCCCCTAAGATAGATACCTATCCAGAGCATGCTTTAAATTCTATATTGAAGGAAGCTGAGCAGCGAATAATCAAGATACAAATCCATGTTTAGACAACAGGGAGATAAAGGACAGTGCTTACCCAGGACTTCCACACAGTATCCCAACCTCAGTGAGTGAGAGCAGAGAATTTCCAAGTCTGATGTGAAGACAAAACAGATCTCATGGAGGAAAAAAATATAAGGTGTTTAGTCACTCTTGCATGGAGGTTAGCTGCAGTAATCTCCGTATTTCTGATGCCTGTGGGTTTTAAACAATATTGTTTGAAAAAAACCACTCATCAGGCAGTCATCTACTCACAAACTGTCCTGAAAGTCTGAGGACACATGGCCAAGGCCTTCATATCATAGGATGACTCTACTGTTCCAAAATAGAAAGTTTAGTTTACTTTTGTAACTGTACTGAGCACTAACTGTAAACACACTGTTTCTATGATTAAATAGCATTTCCGATAATAGTGTATACTAAATTAGAACATACTGAGAAAGAAAGGAGGAGCTCTGTGTTTGTTTGTTCCTGTGTTTCTTCATTCAAATGTTAGAGGCAGTTTTAGACAGTTATGAAGATGATGAGGAACAAGACTGCAGAGTCCCAGCCTCAAGTATGTTGTAGTCTTACTGGAGTAAGTAAAATCTGAGCTTGAAATAAAACCAGGCTTCAGTCTTAGCTAAAGTGCAGCTACTTTCTTCTCATTGCCAATTTTGAAAACACTAAAGCATTTCCCTCTCTGGTCCCCAGACTGGCCTACTTGAGGTAATTTTGTTCATATTGAAATTGAGTTCCAGTGAGGAAAATCCTACAAGGTACAAAAATCCTCTGATATCATTGTATTCTTTTAAAAACTTTTTTTTCTATGATTTAGCAATGAAATACCAAGTCTACTATGATTTGTATTTCTTCACAATTTTTCAGTAATTCACTCCTGTTAAACAGTAGCTACTTAGCAGGATATAAACTGAGTCAATTCTGTAATCAAGCAAGAAAGGGAAGAGACCAGAATGGCTGTCAACAACCTGCTGGTCAAGCTAAAAAGTAAGAATGAGCTACACAAGCAGTGTAAACAGGGATGGGTATCCTGGGAAGAGTACAGAGATGCTGCCCCATTGTGTAGGCATGAAAGATCAGGAAGGCATCAGGAAGGTGAAGGCACGTCTTGGCAAGGGACGCAAAAAATGACAAGAAGGATTTCTACAGGTACATCAATGAAAAAATGAAGGTGAAAGAAAACATACCACACCTACACGCCACCACACCCACACCCGCGAAAAACAAAAACAGGGAGCTAGTATCAACAGATGAAGAGAAGGCTGAGGTTCTCAATGATTTTTTTTCCTCAGTCTTCACTAGCAACCTCTATCCCAACACCTCCCAAGTAAAAAAAAACTACAAGGCGGCAATCAAGGTGATGAAGTCATTCCCACTGTATGTGAAAATAGGGTTTGTGACCTCCTGAGGAACCTGAACATACTGTGGAATCCAGTGAGATGCATCCCAGAGTTCCAAGTGGACTGGCAGATGTAGTCGCAAATCCAACCTCAATAATATTCGAAAAGTCACAGCAGACAGGTGAAGTCTCTAGCAATTGGAAGAAAGAACATGTTACATCTGTATTCAAAAAGGGTAAAAAGGAGGACCCTGGGAATTGCCGACCTGTCAGCCTCACCTCTGTGCCTGGGAAGGACATGAAGCAGATTCTCCTAGAAGGACAGATAAGGCACATGGA
>VWZY01000833.1:6034-25570 GCA_013399075.1 Chloroceryle aenea
AGAAAACTGAAGCAAATAAAAAATTGTAATTCCCTTTCCTTCACAGCCTTCAGCTCTAGGCGTTTACATGTGTTACATCTGTAGATTGTAGATTTTCAACAGCAAAATCATTGTTTTTATAATTGGTTTTAACAATCGTCACAATTATCCAGCTAGTGCTGGAGTTGGTGGGGCTGTCACAGTCCCCACTGTGTAATTTGTACCATCCTGCTCACCTTGACCTGAATATGTCACCTCTCCATATGGAAAAAGGGCTTAGACATGGCCCAAGAGGTTGCCTGCCGGGCCCCTCTTTTCTCTATTCAACTTCTACTTCATTGTTTGAATGGTGATGGGGGACCTAGTGGAACAGAAAGGCTGTGCTAGGACATGGGGATCAGTGAAAAGGGATAGAGAAAGTACAGGATGGGGGAGTGTGATGCAGCCTAAATACTAAGTTGTCCTATGGTATGCTATCACTTAACTCAGAGGAGATAGCATACTGAAAGAAATGCAACAACAATTGCTAATGGTGCCAGCAATGTTACCATAATACTGTAGCAGGTTGCGTTGTTTCACACCAACAGTGCATAATTTTTTATTTTAAATAGAGAAATGTCCCTGCTCTGTGACTATTTGCATATACATAATTGCTTCTAATTTCTAGCTGGTAAAATTGCAGTTAATGAATACTTTAACTATAGAAATCTAAGATAATCCATTTAAATTTGAAAGTCTTACTGGAATGTTAATTTACCATTTTCTGTATGCGAGCAAATAATGATTTCTCATCTTATGAAATTTTTATGAGAAAATAATGAAAGATTCAAACAAGAGGACAAAAATGTCTTGAGCTTCACTGAAAAGAGACTTCAGTATTTTCATCTTGAGATCTTCTAACTTCAGTTTTATAGCTTTGCGTACAGCTGTTTTGGTACAATGGATCGGTTGGTACAGTAAAACAGGAGTCAGGACTTCTCATTTTAGTAGGATGCAAGTTTTGAAGCCAGATTTTATTAAGTGCTAATTTACTTTTCTGAAGTATTTGCCTCATACACTGGCTGCTAGTGTAGTTGGGAACTGTCAGCATTCATTTCTTGGAGTTAAGAAGAAGGAAAGAGATTTCTAAAAGGTCTTCCGTGAACTTCAGCTGGGCTGGGAAGTAAGAGGTACAAATCAAATCTCATTAGACTTTGGCAGTTCACACAGTTAGGTCCACCCTTAGGTTCAATTCCAGGAGTTTGGCACCTACAGAGATTTGCTTTTCCTAACTAGGGCAATCATTCAGAAACTGTCACCCATCATCCTTAATTTCTGATATGAATCATTAACAATTGAAAACCTCGTTAGCAGAAATAATGCAGAAACCTTTAATAAGGGGATAATTGTAAGGAAGCAGAAAAATAATGTGTTTGCTGGAGTGCTTTCTTTTTTCTGTATCTCAAAGCATACTACTTATCAATCAGTATACTTGAATGTTGTATTCTAGACAGCAGGGCAGGCTGAGCTGCCACCCTCTCAGATCCAATTGTGCAGTAATAATAAGTAAGGATCCCAGCAGAGCCAAAATACAGCTAAAAATGACATTTGAAGGACCAGTCCCATTGTGATGTTTAATTGGCTGACACAACTTTCCAGTCTTTTTCAGTCATGGAGGAGATGGAATACTTGTGTATATGAGCATGAGGAAAAGGAAAGTAAGTTGATTGTGGGTTTGTATTGTTCATTATAAATTGTATTTTATGAAATTTATTTGTATATAGGTTTGGGGTTTTTTTGGATATTTTTATCAGCTTTTTAAAATCAATGTTGGTTGATGCCTTTTTTGTGCTTTTACTTTATAGTTAGCACCCTTCATATTAGTGGGCTTCGAATATGAATTCTTACTTCAGCATGCTATTAAATAAGATTAAGAAAAAAAGTATTTGTGAAAATTTAACAGACTCATCAAAAAAAAAAAGGGAAGTGGACTCCAAGTGAAGTTAAGCTATAGACTCTTGTTTTCCACACCATTGTTACCCTTACAGAAGGAGAGAGGAGAATTGCAGTAGTCAGGGGATGACCTATCACAGCTGGAAACTAACTTTGAGGGCCATTGCACATTTTCTTGTTGTTTTCTAACACCCTTGCACTGAATGATTTCTCCTTTCCATTCTTCCAGTTCGATCTGATCCCATAGTGAAGCCACAAAGACAAAGGCAGTAATTGGGGCCATAAGGTCTGGAACAGATGCAGAGAGAAACAGGATAGAAATAGTGGGAGATCCTATTCTGTCAGGCATGTCTTTAAGTTTCTGTCATGAATGACTTTGTCTATGACCACAGAGGTGAAAAGCTGAGACACAAAAAGAAAAACAGGTTTAGGAAGCTTGTATACAAAATCTTTGGCTGAAGAAGAAACAGAAATTAGGCTTTGAGTCTTGATCCATGTGTAATACTTGTAGAGTATAGCACTCTGGGATGGGATGGGCACTCTGTGTTCTGTGCTCCAGACATGAATGGGAGCTTTGGATATACCACAGTATAAATTAGTAACAGTGGAAGTCATTTTTAATGTAGAGCAAGTAAACAAAAATTTCCTTTACTTTTGCTGGAAAATGTGAAGCTAAGTTGTTTTCCATTGTTTGGAAATTCTTAAGTACTTTTTCTTTACTGAGTACTAATTAAGTGCTTTTAACCTTCCTTCCCAGAAAACCAAACCAACCAACCAAAAAAAAACCCACCACCCTAAAGGTGCATCTTTAACATATATGATTTTTTATAGAATTGGATATATTTGTAATCTTTTTTCCTCTGGAAAAAAAATACAAGTCTTGCTTTTTTATATATATATATATAATGTATAAGAAAAAAACAACCCTATTTCATCTTTTAAATAGACCTGATGAACTATGTGATCACATTAAAACACTTTAGAGGACAGGTCACTGAAGTGTGTTACCTTACTTGAAAGTTTGTCCTAGAAACAAAAGCAGTAGGTAAATTTGTTTAAATTATAGGCTAAATACAGGTATGTTGAAAATTACAGCACTGCCTAGTAGCATGGATAGAAACCTGTGGAAATGGCTTCTGGAGCACGGAACAAAAATAAAGGAGTTAAAAATAAAGCTTCTCCCCAGAAGATGAATCTGGTTCATCAGATTTGGAGTGGCTTGTACGTGGCATAATGGGGCACAGATTCTCTAGAGTAAAGAAAAAGTAATTTGATTGTAATAAGTGATATAAAGTAACGTTGAGGAGAGAGTCAGACCCAGTGATCTGCATATATTTCTTGAATGTGGCTTCCTTATTGTTTCACTCATACGTATTTAATACTTCAGAATTAATCTTAATTTAATATTACTTCAGCTCAAATACTAACACAGAATTTCAAGCTGAGTCCCCGCCTGTGCAGGACAATCATCATCATAAAGATCTTCACGACGGCTGTTCACAAGCTGCTTTTCTCAGCAGGGAGAGACTTGTATGATTTTAGGCTTGTCAGTGTATTTTGGAGAAGTGTCAACTTTTATATTAAGACATCACTATCAATAATTCTTGAGTTCTATTCAGAAATGAATGTAGGGAAGGGAAGTAGAGATTTGCTATTTATCCCACAACAGTTCTGAACCAATTTTGGATGGAGGTCTAGAATTCCTCTATCAGACCCTGTTGTGCCCCTCCAGCCTGGGCTTCCCCAATGTTAGAGACACATCAGCCTACATCTGTATGTAGAGAAATTTTTCTTCAGCCACATGAGGAAGGGAAAATACAACTAATTACTTCCTGAACGAACACGCTTCAATTCATGCAGAGCTTCTCTCTGCTTTCAATATTGAAGTATATCTTACTGCCCTACTCCTCGTTTCTCTATTGCGCCATGCTCTTAAATCATGTTTTTAAAGATTGAGTTCAGTGCGTAACTCAGTGTTGAATTTCTGAGCTCAAATATTTAATTTCAGATCAATGATTTCTCTGTTCAAATGCAGTATGTAAATAAGGAAGTGTTGTACCAGTAACATGGCTGGTTTAGCAGGACTGTTCAGAGGAAGGTGACTAACCAAATACTCCATAACCAGAACTAAGCTAAGGGAACTTCTCAGTCACACTAATGGAAAGTCATTGCTTAGCAGGCAAGTCTTTGAGTCTCCTGCAACTGTCATTTGTATCAGCAGAGAGGTTAGAAAGTCAGAGGTGCTGATATTCTTGGCAGAAACACAGTACTACTTCTACACAGCTTAGTTAAGCAGTTTGGGCTTTGACTCCCACAACTTTCATGGGAGTAAATAATGATTATAGGATTACGGGTTTAGTATTAATATTTTAGCTTGCATTTTAATGATGTGTTTATGTCTTCATATGGAATGTGTTGTGCTTGAAGACAGAGTAAATACACTGAATCTTTAGCTTGTGCTTACAGAGGAAGGTCTCAACAGTCTGTCCTTGCAAGAAACATATGCTAAGTAATTTCATTTTGCATTGCAGTGGATGACAGACCTGCACACAATCAGCTGACAAGGGCAGTAACTTCCTAAAGCACTCTGAACTGATTGCAATTACCTGACCATGCTCTACTATTAATTACATTCTCTGGTCACTGTAGCACAGAGAGAAAGGAAAATGAAAACCAGAATGAAATATTGAGCATCTGTCTTCCTTATGAAATTTATATTTGTTCGACAGAAATAATACTGAAATTAAACACCTGGTTAATGGGAGCTATACTCATTAACTTGCTACAAATAAATGCATGACGTGTGTTGAAATATGGACAGGCTTAAAGTGTAAATGGTCAACAATAATAAGTGCCTTATAAAAAAAATAATTTATGTACCTGGAAGCTGGTGTTTATTCTTTCCCCTCCTCCTGGCCTTTTACAAGATAATTGCTGTAGCATGCACTGTGCATAGTTATCTGGCCATATCAGCTGGTTTCTCAGAGCTTGCTTTTATTTCAGACTCCAGCATCACAATAGCTTCTCCACTGCTTCTGAAGAACTGAAAGTTGCAGTGTTTACAACAGCTCAGCAAAACATTTTTGAGCAATTGAATATAGAGCTAAAGAGATAATCTGATGTTATACAGGGAAACAAAAATTCAAAAATTTTAGGTATTTCTTTCCCCTTCCTTAAGCAAAACCTGAAATCATACACAACCTTCACAGTTCCTTCCACCCTGATAGACTATTTCAGAAAGCCCCCTGAACACTCATAACTACTGCAACTTGAAATGGTTCCCTGGTCGACTCAGGAGGAAATTTCCTACAACTTAAGGAGTCTTTGAAAACATTATGAAGTCTGAGACAGACTTTATGAGAAGATTTCAGTGGGTTTCTGATGAGTTCCATAGCTGTAAAACTATATTTTCTCATCTAATAATTTATTTCCCTGTCCATATAAAATACAATATTAGTAATTTAATGAGATTAGAACCTTCATCTTCAGTTAAAAATAATAAACTTAAAATCCGAGGTACTTTTACCAGAAACACAATTGGCACAGATTTTCCTTCTTTACATAAAACTCAGATTGCATCTATGAAAATTTGTTGTCATCTAAAGTTCTTCTCAAGCAGATTAACCCTGCCTGTTATTACTATTAAACATATCAGCATTATTCTTTCCTTCCATACTTTTTCTTCCCATGAAATATTTTTTCGTAGTATTTTTTCCCTTTGCCTGTAGGTTAGGAAATCACATTTTTTATGCATATGAAGTTCACTGAGACCAGCAGAAATACTCCAGTTGATTTAGGTTAGATTTGGAGCAGATTCCAAAGGTTAATTATCCATTAATTCTTTTTATAGTTTCCTTTCTTTTTTTCTTTTTCCTTTTCAGTGTTGTTTAAAACACTTTTTAATTTAGTATGTTGTTGATAATGTTCACTGACTTCTTGTTTGTGCTACCTTTTGATATCATAACATGGAAGTAGTACTAAATAACCAATTTCCTGGGAGCACCTAATTACTTGCTTCAGAATTAAGATTAGCCTGTCAATACTTTTAAAGTCTTTGAAAGTTAACTAAATGTATCACAGTGAATAATATTTTCATTTTGTTCAATTTTTGTAACCAAAAAGTACATGGTAGGTCTTCTAGAATAAACAAGAACAAACTGTTGTGGCCTCTCTCACTTCAGTCTACAAGTTTGATTCTCTATATATTTGGTCTTTTTTTAAGGAAGACCAAGTGACATTCAGAGAATGATGAGATCATCACCTGCTGGTTTTAATTAGTAGTCCATTTGGTCTTTATTCTTGGAAGCCTCTTGTAATTTTCTTAGCTTTTCTTTTGTATGGAATGTATGGTGGATTTATTGCTTTACTTAGATTGGTTTTCTTCATGTGAAGTCCTGTATGCTCAACACATCTAAGTATTCCCTTAGCAACTGCTATAACAAATACACGTCGTACAGGAGGCTTTTCTGTTGTTAGTTTTGGTTTAGATAATAACTTCTCCTAAAGCATTAAATAATTTTTCTGCCTACGTATATCTAGAAACAGATTTCATAAAACAGATCAGCTTTGCGGATATTTGAATTTCTCATTTGCACATTTTTATTTATTTTTTCTGAGGGCATTTTTCTGCCAGTGTGATTTTCTGATCCACGTGCAATACCTCTGAAGCTGGTGATTCTGGCCCTTCACAGCAATCTGTTAGTTTTCCAGTTATTCTTTTCTCTTGGCACTGAAGAACAAGATAAAACCTTTTATTCTCTTTAGCTTTTTTTCCCTGTCACTAACATTTGTCTTTTTCTATCACTTTTTTTTTCCCTTGAATATCTAGAATATATATTCTGGTTCAATCCTTTTTCGTCTGTGCCAAATGCAGATTTTTCTTTTAGCTTAAATTCAATCTCTCCTGAAATGGCATTGTTTGGGTTTATTTCCCCCATCTTAATAAAAAGAGAATGCATTTTTTTTGTTAGTGATTTTTTTTATTATTTTCCCATTTTTCCTTTAATGTATTACTTCCTTGCATTCACAAACTAATATTTTATTCCATTAACTCAGGTTTTTGCACCCCAGTCCTTGCACTTCTCAAATTCTTTAGGGGAAGTGTGGATAGCATTCCAGTTTTCAGTGACTTCTGCTTCATTTACAATTGAAGACATCATTGCTAAGGAAAAATTCTGTTCTTTTCAGGTTTTGCTTTTTACATTAAGTGTGTTCTCTGTGGTAGGCTTCTTTGAAATAATCTATTTCTCCTGTTCTCTTTTCAAAATGTAGGCTTTTTTATATATATCCTAGGTTTAAACATAATCTACATTGTTATGTTTGAAACAAAAATAACAACTATGTTTTCTCCTATTTCCTAAACTTAGCTTTTCTTTAATCATGCTGTTCTAGCTCTACTTTGATTTCCTCAGCAAAATACTTATTAGTACATCTGTGGTTCAGTGTGCCAGTTATTTTTAGTATTTTATCCTGGAGATTATGTGATTCTTTCCTACTTAATCATTTATAGGGGTATTTCTGATTTGAACATGTAATAGAAAAATAAATAGGAAATAACTCCTTCATCCACCAAAATTCACTACTGCTCATTTTTCCTCTGAGAGCCTTTCAAATGCTTTGTTCAATTTCCTTTGAAAATAAAATCCCTTTAATAAAATTACTGTGCATAAAATAGACACGAGAGTACACAGTCCTTTCATGCAATCAAAATGAGGCTTTGCAGAGAAGATAAAGGTGATTTTGTTTTTCAGGTGATGGTGAGTTTAAGATTACTGCTCGGTTTTCCGTAGGATCTCTTCTGAGACACGACTTGCACTTTACAGTATAAAGGAATCTGGATGCCCTTCTCATTAGACCAAATGACAGAGAGAAGGTATTTTAACCTACTGAGCATTCTTCATGAAATTACACCATATTTAATACAAAAGATTTATAGATAGGACCTTGAGTAATGTTTTCTAGTAGAGAAGAGTTTGGGGCTATATTCTGCATAGTATGTTAAAATAAGCTATTTAATTTAGTATTAAAGGGATCTTTAATTTTGGACTAATTGTATATAAAGGCCATTACCTGGTTTCAGTGTTAGGAACTTACATAGTGTTAAACAAAACTGTATATGATTGAAGCCAGTTACAAATATACATGCACAAAGCCTTCCAGACTCTTATCATTTGTAAAGTTTTCAAAGTCTACAAGGGTTTACAGTCCTTATCTCTAGACTTGCAGGCCTGTAGGATATCAGACTTGCACTAGTGTAATATCCGTCTAAGTTCTTTTATGTTTTGCCTTCTGTTTCTGCCTTCTAAGGGGAAAATTCCACAGGTGAAAAATGTTGCAGCAGGTCAATCTGCCCATTTCTTTCTTCCTCCTTTGCCACCTCTGTGCCACTTACTCCACTATTCCCAGTCTTGAGCAAATAGCTACTCTGTGCGGTATTTGTGGATGCAAACAGTAATGTACAAAAGAGACCATGAAGGTTGTCCTGTGGGAATCACCTATTCTTACTGCATGTACATTAAATAACAAAGTATGTTTCTCTTCCTATGTATGTGCTGATCTTGCTCAAACTGACTGGTAGTCAGAGACCAAATCCATCTTTTTTTTATACTGAAAGGCTGAACCAAGCTCGTCTTTCTTCTACTACTGGTAGCCAAAAGTTTGAGAGAATATCAGAGAAAGAAATATACCTGCCTGCACCATGAGTCAGTATATTTTAACTTGATGTGTAAGAATATTGTTCCAAGGAGACAGTTCTACCTAACAACCCTTACAAACCTCGAAATGCCTCTTTTCAGTGACTAGGAATATTTTCTAGAAGATGTTATTACTCTACTATGTGAATAAAAGAAAGCAGACCCTAATGTGGCACACTGACTAAGAAGGAGAATAAAATTTTAGTGCAGGAGGCCAGCTTGAGGGAGAGAGATCAATTTCTGTTCTGGAAACTAGACTTAGAATTGGGATTTTGTCATGTAATCTCCTGTATTTCCTGATCCAGGAGATTTATTTTTTTAAAATTTTTTTAACATATTCTAATTTTTATTTTATTTTGCAATACTTCTGGGTGAAAACAGAAGTATGAGGAAAGAAGTGAAAGCGAAGAGCAGTGGAAAAACTGCATTACTTCAGATGGATTTTTATATAGTCCCGATGTTTGCAATCTGAGTATAAGCTATTGATCTGATTATAGGATGAATTTAGGGCTTTTCAGATAGAAAAGTGTACTTGCTGTACTCCCTGTTAAACATGCACTTTTTCTTGACTTCTATGAATTCCTTGATGTGCTTTGTAAGTCTTCCAACATTCAGTTTTAATTAAAAGAAAACTTAGTAAAACTAAAGGCTTTGCTACTTTTTAAAGGTTACTGAGTAAGAGAGAGAAAAAAAAAAAAAAAACACTTAAAAATGCATCCCTGAAATTCTCAGACCGAAGAACAATCATTCTGTTTTGCAAGGGCAAAGTTTTATAGCATAATGGTAACTGCTTTTCAGTGAAACCAAGGAAGCAATGACTCATTTGGAGATTCACCTTGGACTCATCTATTTGTAACTCATCATAGTAGTGGTGTGTGTAGCACGAGGATTTGGGGATAGACTGCAAAAGTCAGAATAGTATCTAGTGGAAAAGTAAGGGACTTAAATGTTCTTATCAGAATCCTGTGAAATAAAATTTTAACTTCATGGATTTTTAGATTTAAAGAGAAATAGTCAGCCCTTTTTTTAAAACTGCCATTACAGACAAAAAGTCAGCAGGCAGAAATGTATCAAGGCCTTGTTTAAATAGAAATGTGGGTAAGACCAGCATAGTTCTTGGGAAAAGTGAGTTTTTAAAATGGATTTTTTTGCTTTGCCATTCAGTACCATTTCTTCTGAAAACAGTTTTCACTTCCTCTTCTGTCTGGGGAGATTCACGACCCAGTCACCAAGACGAATAAGAAAGGAAATCCAAATGGCCCTACAGAAATACAGGCAATAAGCTGCAAGTTTATTTTTGAAGTGTTTGTGCAATCTTCCTTGAAAACCTGCACTCTTAAGACCAGGCTATATCAGTGCGTATTTGTCCAAACCCTTCTCTTTCTGCAGACCTCTCAAAACGTGCATTAACAAAGAAGCACTAACATGCACTGTACCTTCTTTTAGCATGAAGGGACAGTCCATCACATCTTCAAGGATCTAATAATTAATTAGGGTATGCCGTTTCTAGAGGTACATTAATGTTAATAATGCATGACAGTTATGCAAGCTTTAAATTAATTAAGGGATAATTTAGTGACATCCAAAAAAGCTGTTGATAAGTTACTTGACAGAAGATGGGAAAAAATTGTAGTATCTATTTGCATTCAAAGCAAAATGACTGCATGTGTGGGAGCTGCCAACTCAAAAGAAAGCTGAAGCTGTCCTTTTCAGAAAGAAAGCAAGAGGAGCTTTTTCCCTTTTCTTCTCTTAAAAAATAATACCCTTCATCATTCCTAAATCAAGTTGCATTCTGAATTTGAGAAGCCTATATAAGGGACTGAAAAAAAACCATTGGTTATTTTTTTTTCCCGAATATCCTACATAACGCAAGATTTTCAGTTTTCCCATCCTTCTGCTTTTGAAAAATGTAGTATTGGAACGTGGTTTTCTATCCAGTAGGAGTAGCTTTTATTACCTTGTCTTCAATGTCATCAACAGTTTAACACTTTCACATCATGTCATCTGTTTACAACCTAGAATTAGATGACAGGTATAGCATTTATTATAGCTGTTCTTGGTTATGTCAGGTCACAGAAGTGTCCTGGGAAGGATCAATATACTATTTCATGTTTAGAATATTTACACAGAAACAGCAGGAGTTTAACAGAAAAGTCTACAAACTGTATAAATAATTTTAAAGAACCAACAATCTTGGGAAAGTTATTGCCATCTAAATCTGAACTGAGCTCTTTCTGACTGACAGAAATGATCGGTAATTATTTGAGAAATTTAGCTATATCTAATGCACCCTTTGGAAGTAAGGGCCTATAAATGTACATGCTGCATAAAGAAAATATGTTGAATTACTACATTAGATATTTTTCAAGAAAAAAGGTCTTAGGAAATAAAGTAGAACATATGGTTGCTTCAGGTGTAGCAATGGCCCACAGTTCTCATGCCAAATTATTCACTTTCTAGTGCTTTTTTCCGTGTTTTTGACAACAGATTACTTAGTCGAGTTTGTGAACACTTTAAATGTTTGAGGGAGGTGTTAGATTCCCAAATGGATAATATACTGTATATCTTGGTTTTGGAGTATCCCTGTGCATGTTCAGTTATCCCTTAATCATTCCAAGTGGTTGCTGACACAGGCTTTAATAGAGGCAGTTTCAGACATTGTCTTTTTTTTCCCAAGTGGAGTTAACAATTACCAGCTAGTCTGAAGGAAAGAAATCTATTATATTGCTTAAAATGAGCCACCTACCTCAATCACTGAACAGTGCTCGTGTACAAAATCTTTGGCTGAAGGACAGACTGAAGTTAAGATTTTGAGCCTAATGCTTAGTCTAATTAGACCTCGACTTTAATGTCTATGTATTAAAAATTGAAGTATATCAATTTTTAGTAAAATTTTGTTTTCTGTGTCAGCGACAGCGATTATTGGGTGAAAAGTCTTTTTAAGAAAAGGGAATACATTTTTTTTGAAAAATGTAGTACACATAATCAGTAAGCCTCATAATCCATTTCAGACTTGCAGATCTTCATGCTCTGTTGTCCCTTCCATACAGCTTACCGGGAGATGTATGTGCTATGGCTGAATAGAGGCACAGTGAATGCTCCTCTCACTTTGAGGAAACTTGCCAGCAGTGCTAGTGATTATCTATAGATAATGCTTATCCAACTTTGAACCGTAGATTCTGCCTTCCTTGCTGATGCATTTAGAAATGTTTGTTTCAAGGAGTTTTGGAGCATAGAGGTCTTGTCTTCAACAGTCACTCAGGTTCAACTTTAATCCCTTATAATAAATAGAAGATGCATTAGCTCAGTTAGCCACAGTGGGTGGGGTAGTGGATTTTTTCATGCGAGTTTTATGATTGAGGTTGCTGTTTGCAGCAGTACTAGAAAGGTCCCTGTTGTTGGTTATTTCAGTTTCAGTGGCAGCTGTGAAGCAAAGATGAACTCAGAACTGAGTGATAGACTACAAGCAAATGCAGAGGTAGAGAGCATATTACAGCTCCCTTTTGCTGAGTTAGCTTTCCTTCATCTCTTCTAGGAGCTGCTTGTTTCAAACTTGCTCATTTTGTTGACTCGCAAAAGAGCAATGTGAAATCTAGAGGTTCATTGTTTGGCATTGCAGGAGGATTATGTGCCATATGGGATTACAGCAATAATTTATAGCCTGAGACCTCTTCACGTTGTTCTTGCAACCATCTCCAGTACCCTGATTCTAGCTGGAAAAATGCTGGCAAGCAGTTGACAGGGAAAATAAGTAGGAGTGATGACTGGTTCTTATATTTCTACCCAAGATTGTTTCTTCTTGTGTAATTGTAGAGTATCATACTCTTCCTCATCCGTGTTTGTGAAGGCATGCAAATACATTGATCATCTATCATCTTTAGGTAAGGAATGGATTCAGTATATGTCACTGTAATTGCCATTAATCAGTGAAGATGACAAGCAATGTATATGCTCAGAAACAAACAGCTCAATATGCAGCTATGGGGCAGCTTGAGGTCAAATAAGTTTGGCAATAGTTCCTCTCTATAAATAGGTAATCAGTTCTTCTGTGTTACATGATGTATTTTTCAATTTACTCTTATCTCTTAATGTATGTTTTTAACAGGTACATTTAATCAACTTACTGAAAATGTACACAAGCTGTAACAGTCATCATCATTGCATATTCAGTACATTTTTTTTAACCATCTGCTTATATTCACTGAACAACACTGCATGTATTTCATAGACCATCCTGTTGAAGGGCTGTAATTCATGCTAACTTGCTATCTGTTACCAAAACACACCCAAACATGTCATTACTGTGGTAAAAGTATTGAGCTAAGACTAGGGATAGGAAGGCTGAAAAATTATTTTGAAAAATTCTGGATATTTTTTGTCTCGGGACATTTAAGTTGCATATTTAATGTATGTAAAGCAACCTTTTAATAAGAATTTTTATGATGCTTTTCATGAACACTGTACTAATTTCATATTTCTTTTTAACATGCTGAGAAAGTAGAATAGAGAAGAGGAGATCACAGCATCTAGCTGTTTGTAGTAACAGCTGTTGCCTCTATCTCTGTTAAATACAGTATTATGCACAAATTCCGCTCTTTTATGCTGAGAATCTAGGAGCAAATGTGATTTTATAGCATTACATTTCCCTCATAGTTGTCTCAGGAAGTGAAGGTACATTTGCTTCAGATTGATGCTTCTTATTTTGCTCAGGGTGGTATGAGTATCAGAGTATATTTGAGTCAAATATACTTTGCAGCAGTTCCTGAGCCTAAATCTTCTTCCAAATACACCTCCAGTCAGAATATCTCTTTTTTTTACAAAGTGTCTTGGATATTTCAATAATTCTTCAGTTTTCCATTCCTGCAAGTCAGTATCTTTCTACAACATATTGCTTAATATTTTCCTAGATGTTTTGAGTATATAAAGGGTGCCTTGCATAATGTTGATACATTAAAACAGTCATTCTGTCCCTATTCTGACATGAATTAGTGTCATGTTTATCTTTAGTCATTACTAATAATCTGCACTAAACTGATAATTTCAATTTTTTCACATTTACCCCCAGATCAGTTTCCTGAATATTGTACTTAATTTGAAATTACTATCTTATGCTTGGTTCATCTCGAAGAGGTTTTTTTCCTCCCCTTCAGCTTTACCTCCATCTTAAAAGCTCTGTTTATCCACCCTCTGCTGTGATTTAGCTAGGCAATTTAAAACCATTTACATTAATGCAAACAGGACTTACAAAAAGTTTCACGTTATTGAATTCAAACAGCGTGGATATAGGATTGCAGGATTAATTTAACAGTTGAGCAGTAGTGGTGTAAGGGTGAAGATTTAGCACAGATGGATGGTTACAATAAGGTCAGACACCTAAGGAAGGCAGCAAAGAGAGAAGTTGATTGGGAACTGGGAGTATATCACTGATTTACAAGGCAGGCAATGCTGACTGGAAAAGGAGGTCTGTAAGAGATGGAAGCCTTGATTAGAAAGTTATAGATTTGTGTCATATAAAAGATGCTGGCAAAAGATGACCTTGGATTAAAATAGTCCAAGAGAAACAAGAGAGGATGCTTGTTAGAAATAAACAGGAGAAAGGCAAGTGACACACAAGTTGCAGTACTGAGGAATTCAGCTCCCTGACTGTGATGACTCCTGACACTGAGCACTTAGGGTTCAGCCTCGCCAGATGACTGTGAAACTCTGGCCACACTGAAGTCAATTAGGACTGCATTGAGGTCAGCAGAGCAGAGAGTTCATATACTTCACTGTGCTTGTATTCTTTCATTTTGGCAGTTTTTCTTGTCCAGCTTCTCTTGCTTTCTTGTAGGAAAAAAAGCCAAACATTTGTGTAGTTCTTTTGCTGGCAGAAGAAAAAAAAATGAACCATTCTGTCTGTGTCCTTTTTGCATTGGGATAAAATTTTTCTGCAACTCTTTAAGAAACAGTTTTATTTTTTGACAAGTCAAACTGCAGTTCCCTCACAGCACTTTATTTTTAAGAGACTTGGTGCTTTGATTTAATAACGTGTATCTTTAAAGGCGTCTGAAAGGCATTAACCTGTTTAAAAAAAGACAAAATACATCTAAAACTTGCTATGTGATACTTCATATTTCTAGAGGAACTGTAGTGACATTTTGAGCTTTTAAGTGTATCAGGCAAATCATTCACTGTTTTAGTGCAGCATCTTTGACACTTCTGTTTTAAAAAAATATATATTTATTTATAGAGCTTTGAGAGGAAAACAGTATTTGACAAACCCAATGCTAGTATTTAAGCTTCTGGAAGATGATAACTTCAATAAATATTTAAATGAGTATTTCAAAGTAAAATAGACCATTGCAGTTATGCATTTTTTTAGTGAATATGCAGATTCATACATCTGGTCTAATAGATACATTTGTTGGTCCTTTAGAAGGAGAAAATGTTTTTGCCAGCATTGTTATGTTTTTGTTGATAGTAGGATGACTGTTTCTGTCAAACTTGAGACGGTGGATGTTGACTGTGAAGTTAAATATCTTTTATTATCTCATACTGGCTCTGTTTCTGCACAGAAACAAAAGACAAGCAACAGGTGACCCCTTTCTTACATAGTTCATCTCTCCTGCCATGCTGATGTATTTCCTCCTTGCAGCTCATCTGGTTTTTTAGTATTTTAGTCTTGTTTCAACATTTAATTGAATGTGTCAAAATATTTTGGTGTTTCTTCTCAAGTCACGCAGGCATGTATTCCCATGTTACTTATACTGTATAGCAGAGATTAAAAGTTTGATATACATTTAAATGTGCTGTTTTCTGTCTGTTTCTGCTCCTCCAGCATATATCACATCATTCAAATATTCATTCTTGCTTTGTGCTTTCTCACCTTTGCATTTAATTTTTATCCATTTGGTGTAAAACACTTAAGAGGAAGATGTTACAGTTTATCAGATATGATAGTGGTAAACAGGAACTTCTCCACTCTGATAATTTGTAAAAACCTCCTTTATTATTTGAAGAAAGAAGAGACAAAAATATGAGGATTTTCTCCATGAATATAAAAAAACCCGAGATGGACAGATCAGACTGCAGGTTTAGATTTGAGGGGAAGTGTACACATTTTCTTAATGTTTTTTGTTAAGGGTGAGGTTTTACTGTATTTATCAGGCTGGATCCTGAGCTGCTTTAGTCTGTCCTTGCTCTACTGTCTTCAAATTAAATATGGCACCTAACTTAATGCATAGCAGTTAGTGAATCCTAATTTAACGTTCATACTGTTTGTTGTTTTCCGTCACAAATACGGTTGCTCTGTACCATTCATTTTCACAAAGCTTGGTGGATTTTTTTGGTTTTGTTTAGTTTTTGGTTGGTTGGGTTTTTCTATATGAAATAAATTTTGAAAATGCAAGCTGTTGGTTCCAAACAAATAACCTCAGGTTAATTTGTTATGTACATGTCAACAATGTATTTATAAATCAGTGTATTTTTCTTAACATCTAAGTAACAGGCACAGAGTCTGGGGAAAAAAAAAAAAAAGAAAATGTGCAACTACATATGTTAGGTAGTTGGTTGACAAATTTTCTTCCACTGAGTATAATCTTTATTAAATATTAATAACCTTTTAAATGTACTATAAAGGTGAACATAGAGAGTACTCATAACAAATATGATGATTTTACTGGGAGCATTGGTAAATAATTTCCTAATTCTCTATAGATTTTCATATAACTTTCCAGTAGGAAAAAGCCAGCTAATATGAAAGATATGCCTGAAGGCAGTAAAATGTCATGTAACTCACAGCATTGACTGTAAAACTGAGTCTATCAGCACAGAATTGATTGAATAAAATGTGAAGAAAATAAAAAATAGAATCTAAGTAAATAAAAGCGGGAAAAAAATAACCCTTTATAATAAATAAAGCAACTTAAACCATTTATTCATTCACGTAAAGAAAAATACTGAATCAGGGTTTTTACTATCAGTAAGAAAATAAGTAATATATAAATGCAGGTATCACAAATGAATCAGCTTCATGCATTTTCAAAGCTAGAACCCCAGTCCCTGAAAATCTGGGCCAATATGCCACACATGGCAATTTAATTTAGTGTAAACTTAGAAAATTACATCCTACAAACTTTATAAAACCAAGTTATAGTGTGTCCTTGTTTCTTGTTTTTCCCTTTTAATTTTTTATCTAGTTAAACTGAGTACTGTGCATGTGGAAATATATTGCACTTGCACTTTCACTATCATCTCTAATGATTTTAGAAAGAGAAAACCTAAAAATAGATACTGGACATTTTACTGTTCAGCAAAGTCAGTTCAATTCACAAAGTTTTATTCCCTTGACATTTAGGTAAATTGTGTATGTTTACAAAAGATCTATGTTTATATATTTATGTGACAAATGTCAGAAAGCTCCCCCTTTTCAAAAATCTCTGTATGTGTACGTATTTTTAAAAGTTATTAAATCATGTTTAATCTGTTCTTGAGTCATTTAGCAATTTATATCAGGATAATAAACCTAATATCTAAAAAAAATAGTAAATGGCAAAAAAAAAAAGATAAATCCCAATAAAATTTGTCATCCCAAAATTCTTCCAGTGATATTTTAATGTGTTCTAAATGAAGACTGCGCGAAGATGCTTTAAATCTTCTCCCTTCCTACATCCCTGACTTTTTCCTCAAAAAATAGGAAAATTAGTGTATGTTTTTACAGTATGTTTCTTTCCGGATTATTTTGTCTTACACTTTCTGAATATACTTTTATCCATTTATGAACAACAAATACTCATTAATTAATTTCTACACGTGGAGTAAGTGTTTTTGAAATATCTAACAAAGGTTTCCCTTGCTATACATATTCTCCAAAATCAGCAAAGTCATTGTGTGATTCCCCACTTATCTGCAGTAAGATTCTTCTGGTAATTGCTGCAGAAGAATTTAATTTTCTTCTTACCAAGTAGAATTTTTTTTGGTAGAGAAATATTTTCCTTCTGTTTGCAGCAAGATTCATTAATTCATCAAGATTTTCATTGGGTTATGGATTTGTTTGGTTTTTTTTTTGTTTTAAATTATTACTATTTAGAAAAGATAAACCACAAAATTGAGATAAAAGATTTCATCATTTTCTCATGCCACATTATGAACTCAATAATTTGGATTATAAGTAAAATGATTTTCTAGAGCTATAAAAGAATAAAACCATAAACATATAATAAAATCATATAGTGCTTGAATATATTATCATACATATATCAATCCATTTAGGAAACATTTACAATGTAAATTATTAAAAATATTTTTAAACTATAAAGTAAGCTTATTAAAATGCCTTTAAAAGTAACTGTATTTTGAACTTAATGCAAAACCTAAGATTCATTCTTCAGCTGAAATAAAACTCTGAGGTTACTCATTGCGGTGAGTTGACCCCTACAGGCATTATTAAGTGATACATCTTCTTATCCATGCTGGAGATACAAGTTTTAGAATGTATGAAAAATAATAATTCCTTATACCTAACAACTAGCAGTTAAGCACTTGCAGAAATTTGGCCTATTTTCCGATGTGAAAAGAAAGTAAAATAACCTTTATTGCTAACAAGATCATTGCCTTATTAAAAATTAATTAATTACTGAATTCTAGTAGAACCATTTATCATGAGAAAGTCTCTGTTCCTGGTGAGCATTTATAGATCGTGCTATTAAGATTAATAGTACTTATTTAAAGTACTTTTAAATATTTTAAACACTGTACCACTAAATTCTTAGTTTCTCTAGCTTGTTTTTATTCAGTGCTCAGTGGCAGAATTGGTAGTGAAAGAACTTAGTAAAGTCAAGTAAAATAATGTCAAGTCACATGTTCTGAATGAGTACATATTTCACAATTCCACTGCAGTTGTTTATGATGCTAGAGTGGAAAGCACTCTAGCATGAGTCTGAATAATAATTCATGGACCTTACCCTATAGAAATATATTAAAAATGTTAGATTTATTAGCATGTTATTTTTTATTTCTGTTCCTTGCGATTTTGTAACTTGAATGTAAAGTGTTATTTGATGGTATCTCTTTCACCAGAAGATTTCTGCATCAGAACCGTTCCTGAGAAAGTAATATGTGAAAAGGCAGGGAAAGAATTTTTTTTTTTTTGTAAATTATTGTTTCCTTATGAAATGCATCTGGACTACAGCTTGGTTCATTGACTTAAAAACCTGAAAAATTGCTGAAATTTGCCTATATGTCTTCCTATGGGTGCAACAGTTGTCACAGCACTAAGTATTGCACATAGCTGCTTTAGACTTTGACATCCCCCATGATAACCCTGATTTGTGATTTTGAGAAGCTTTCTGTACTCCCTGGTGGGAATCCACTGTGGAGCAGTGTGTGTGAAATCAACTGTGCTAGGGCAGGCCTCAAAAATAGTAAAGGCCGCCAGTGTGGGCTTCATGCCTAAAGGAACGTCAGGAAATGGGCTTAGAAAAGGCGCAACTCAAGGAAAGAAATTTCGTGCTCTCACAATAGATTTCTGAGGCTATATGTATGATTGCAGAGGAACGTAATCTGCTTGAACCTATATTGCTGGGAGGCAATCACAGGTTCTCGTTAACTTGTCTTTGCATGTGGTGTGATGAATTTTAAAGGGTCTTATCATGAGAGTGAGTCAGGGGCTCAGACAGACTACTCCAAGTCCTCTGGGAGGGGCGATTCCTGTGAAGCTAAATTGAAAGCAAAGCAGCACATCTCAATGCACATGAAGGAATTTTCTCCCAGCTAGCTTATGAAGGTTAAAATGTAGTAGAGATCTGTATGTGCTGGTTACATGGAGACTGATTCAGTCAGATGGTGTTAATTTTGGATAGATTATTTATGTGGTTCTTTCAGAAAGAATGTATTGAGTGGAGGAGACTTAAGCGGTGAAGATAATGAAATGATCTTTTAAGTTTCATTTTCCTGA
>VWZY01000833.1:25590-39012 GCA_013399075.1 Chloroceryle aenea
TTTTTTTTTTTTTTTTTTTGGCTAAAGAATAATAAATGTCATGCATCTCAGTTCCCCTTAAGTCCTATTTAGGATATTCGCTCTTAGGATATCTTTGTAGCACCTGTCTACAAATGGATATGTGCAGTAGAAGTGAAATAATTCTGATAATGTTAGGTGAACATTGGAGGACACTGGAGAAGTAAAAATGATTAAAATTATGGATTGAGTAAATGGAGGCTCATCTAAGTCCAGGAGAATTTTCATCTGTAAGAGATTTTGGTAGAAGCAGAAGCTGTATTAGAGCAATGTTGTGAAGAGTTATTATGGTGATGACTGGAAAAAATGACTTCATATATATATATATTTTTAAAAAAAAAACTATACAAAGTGTATGCAAGGACCACATGAGAGGTGAACCGGAGAAAAGGGACAACTTAGAAATTACCAAAATACTTCCTCCTTGATTAGAATCCATACTTCCTTTTATTATATGTTACAGTTTAACTAGGCATGGTTTAAATATGATTTATTCATGTCTTTGTGACACAGTATCTCTAACTTAAGACAGATAATGAGGTACTTAGATGAATTCTTTCACTTTGACCCTTAAAAAAAGACTTTGGGCAAGTTATTTCTCACCAAAGAAATACATACTGTTCTATCTGCATCAACTCTTGGGGATAGTTTGATCTGTGAAAAGTGAGAGAAAAAAGATGTGATGCAAAATTTTGAAACTTTCAAAATTTTTGAGTAGCTCTGATTGTTCTGAAGATTTATGGCTCTTCAATTTCTTCCAGGGTTATGAAATATTATTCCATACAGATATGCTTATGATGGACTTAATGAAGAAACATCACAGCTTTAACTTAAGCTGGCATGGTTTTATGATCTAAATTTTCTATACAAATGAAATGCAAAATATTGTTCTTTCTTTTTAACAAGAATGAGTACTTGATAAGAACAAGTTGAATATCGGAATCATTTCAAACTAATTTTCTGTAGAAACAAAAGCTTTACATTACAGCAGACTATTATTGGTCTATGTACTCTTATAGTTTATTCAGTGTCAGATACCTCAAAGAGACTAAGAGCTCAAAACTTAGTAATTCAGTGAAATTACTGTCTCCTAAATCAGCTTTCTTCCTAACCATACTAATTGACATAAGTCTTATTATCGTGAAGCATGTAGATTTAAATTCCTCATAACTTTATATATAACCTAGCGTATCTCTGGATACTTTAAATACAAAATTCTGCATGTATGTGTGAGTGTATGGTGATTTTTAAAGCTATTGTACACTTGGCCTTAAACCTCTGGGATTGTATAGCATGCTCAGAATTAGAAATTATTTTTTTTATTGATAATTGTGTTTTATTTTTACTTTCCTTGTTTTCTTGTTTTATGAGAAAAGGTAAAGAATGTGCAGGTGACCTTCTCTGGATACAATGATATAATTTGTTGTAGAGTCATATGCTATATTTACCCACCAAACAAATGTATCCTTCACCTTTTTCATTTCCACTTGTAAGTATTTTTGCCTTTTATTCCCTATGTATCTTGGGATAAACCAAAGAAATTATATTTTTACTTTTCCAACTCTATTTTTGCCTATATAAAATTTTGTTTCTTATTCTAAAAATGTGTATTGTAATTGTCATTATGTTGTTAATAATGAGGCTGAGAATTGTTTTCTGAATGTTTATTTAAACTGAAGATGTGCAAATATCAGAATCAATTATGTGTTTTAAATGTGTACAGTACCACAATTATAAAGTGTATTTTAATTCATGTTGCCTAGTTACACAGTTTTCTTTTGGACCTCACAATCTTATAATTTGCATTCTTTTTAGGCTTTATATTTCTACTGGGGAAGAAAAGCATCCAAGTAAGTCCCAATTTCTTGTCTTGATATGCAATACATAAACATTTTGTACCACCCATTATTTTCAAAAGAGTCACTACACTGAGAGATTTGCAATTAGTTCATGGTCTGCGATTTGACAGCAACTTGAAAAAAAGGGCATACTGAGGCTCAAATGCAGAAATGCTTATTTCTGAGACAGCACAGTCTGGTTTACGCATGTGTGGGAACGTGCAGATATGTAACAAATGGAGAGGAAAAAATTCCACTGATTTCAACTGGCTGACTATGCAGAAAATATTACTATGTTTCAAATTATATGTTGTTTTAGTTTGGCTTTTTTTTTTTTTTTTTTAGAAGGAGGGTTTTATTTTGGTTTCATTATGGAAGAAGTGTTTTTTCTTCCTAATTAATCTCTAGACACCTGATTGTTAAAGAATTCCAGACTAGCTAGGCCATGGAGGTCTAATATGAAGAATTGCAGAAAAGTTAATTTTCTTGCCAAGATTGAAATATGAATGTGAGTGAGAGCATAAAATTTACTTTTATTTCAGTGCACACATGGACAAAATTTTATATATCATCATGACTCAAGACATGGAGACTTTTCCTACATCTCAACAGTGGGCTAAATAAGCTCAGTCTTGCATGTGTTCATATGAAACCTACAGAATTTGAAGGCTTCAAAATCAGGGCTAAAAGTCTGTCTTTTGACCATATTTCTTTAATTCAGACTAATCTCAAGGAGCTAAATGTTTCTACTAAAAGCATCTTTAGTACGGAAAATTCACAGATACTGACATTGTAGCTCTTTGATTTTTTTTTTTAGTTTTGTCACTGGCAATAAAGCATATGTAAGACATGGAAATATTATGGACCAACTTGATAAGAATGTGCCCATCTGAGATGCATTTCCTTTATCTCTCTCAAAGGTTGTTTCATTGAGAGGAAATGCATTTATTATGTAGTATTTTTCTATAATATATGCTCCATTAGCAGAGTTGTAGATTGAAGATGAATGTTTGAATATCAAGTGTTAATATAACTGAATAAGCAAACATATGTGTAACATACAGAAGTTTTAATATTTTATCATGGAAATTCATATTTCTCTAAAAAGAAACTCTTTATAGAAATTTATTAGTTTTACTGGCAGTGAAGTATTTCTGAGGTCCAGCATGGAATTTCAGGAAAGGAGGACAAAAGATAAGCAGTAAATCGCAGTTACTATGGCAGTTTCTATGGCATCTTGCAAAAAAAAAAAATAGCCCAAGTCCTTATAGCACTGTCAGATCTTCCGCTAAAAGCGGGTCTTTGATTAAACCAGTGGATACTGAGCCAATCTCAGAGTCCTTCAGTCTTTGCATCTGTGGAGGCCAAAGCTGTTCAATGAAGTGGTGTTCACAAATACTTCTGTGATTTAACATCATTTTAATAAAAGTTTCTCAGAACTTTGCATAATAATTCTTGAGAGGACATGAGAAGAGGAGCATGTAGAAAAAGATTAGCTTTGTCCAAAATTATTAAAGCTGTCAACGCTTTTCCTATAACTACAGAGTACAAGAGATGAGAGCTTTCTAAATAATGTTAGAGCATTCTGTGTTTCACTCAGGATTTCTGTTCATGTCCAGGAAAGCAACAATTCCACTTGCCCCTGGCTTCTGTTCCCTCTTCTCGCTCTGTTTAGCACTAATAGCAGACAAAGAAAAAATGTCTTGTTCCACATCTTTGTATAATGTGCTACATCAGGAGGGAGCTAGTCTCAAAATCTTTCCCAAATCACTTTGGCAGTTTTTAATATTATAGTAGTTACTGGAAAAAAACAGTCCTCAGTAAATTCATTACAGTAAATAAGATGTTTATTTTTGAACGTGCCCTGTGTGTTAGGACTTTTAGAGTTAGAGCACAGCCTGGAACTGAAAAGACAAGATTAAAGATAAGGTTGTACATCCAAAGTATAATTAATATCTCAGTAAATACATATCTGCAGGACATGTAAAATGATACGTTCATAAAATGTGTGTAAAGCCTCCATGGAGATGAGACAGCAAGTAAGGCCATCACGGCAGGGTTGTAAGGTTGCTTGAATTGGAGACTTACCCAATAACTGCATGGGACTAGCAGAGAGAACAGAGAAAAATGAGCAAAGATGTTTCCGTGGGATGGGTGGATGTTCAAGAGGCGTAAAATCTCTTTTCTGCTGAAAGCATTTTGAAATCCCTCTGACTTCTTAACCTTTCCTTTCTTCTAGCTACTAATCCATGTCTTATTTTATCCTTTACAATCAGCTCTGCCATTTCTGCAAAATTGAATTTTTACCCTCTTCAAAGCACGAACAAAATCCCAACAGAAGAAAAAATTAAATTCTGCCAACACTGCTGAGCAACCATGAGCTAAGTCTACAAAGATCATGCTTCTCAGATATGAGGAACAGAAAAGCAGGACTTTAACTAGATCTCTTTCATATGATGTGGATGCATCAGCCACTAGCCTTTCTATGTTTCCTTCTTTCTGGTTTATTGAAGGTAAAAAAAAAAAAAAAAACAACGGAAACAATCCCTGTCAGATGGCTTTGGGTTTTGTTTTAATGTGAAACAGGACCCTTGAAATCTCACTGAAGGTTGTTGGGATGAATATATCAGTACACGCTGAAAAGAGCGGTATCTGTTTTCCTACTGCATAGGTATCCCTTTCTAAGATTAAGAAATATGTTTGCTGAAGGTTTTATTGCCAGCAATCATTAATGTACTTTACTCATTCTATTAAATCCCATTTGAACTTGTGCTGATTGGACTTTTCATATGGGTACAAAACAAATTGTGCTTGACATAAAATTTATTTGGATGAAGTGTTTTAAATTATGTCAGCGAGTCTAATGAAGAAAATTTTATGGGTCACTTGAGACTATTACGTTGAGTACATCCAAAACAAATTTGCTTTTCAGAGTTCAGATGCCTTTTATAGAACTGTTGATTCAAATTCACTAGGAAGTTTGGCAAATTCTCTTTTAAAAGAGAGCTCAGCTTTTCAACTGGAACATAAAACCTTGTCAGGGCTATTCAAAAATAACTTCTTTTTTCATTACATGATGCAACACTGACATCCAAGTACTTACAGAGTATTCACACAATAGGCATAGCGGTATCTTTACTTTAGGACACTTTACTTTTTCCTTTCTTACTTTTTTTTTTCTGGAAGATAAAACTGGTTCTAGCAATTTAAATGCTTCAGAATTCATGGACGTTCTGAAAAATCAGGAAACATGTCCCCTGTTCAATCATCGTCTTAAACTTTTTGTTTTCAAATTACATGATAATGTAATTCAACTCACTGAGTTGTCCCATTATACTTCAAATTGTATAAGCTATTGTTAGTTTTAGAAACCTGTCTTTTTTGTACAAATCTTTCTTATGTTTCCCTTAAAGACAGTAAAAAAAAACTATGGACCATCTCATATTACCTATTTGGACAAGTTCACAGTCTCCTATGATCTGTTTTGCTGTAACAGAGACGTCGTGTCTTAATATGAGAATTGGGAAGATAGTAAACTTTTTTTTTTTTCTTAATATTTAAAAAGTTGAATTCCACGGCAATGTATTGTCAGTATGGAGGCATCAGTTTTGCAGAGTACTATGTGACTTCAAAACATAATCAGATAGATGAGGTCACTTCAGCTTGTCCCTTCTTGGCTAGAACATCAATTGTTACATAAAAATTCTGTTTAGGTTTAAAGCACGGCATGTGACAACCCGCTCTCCTTTGGTCAGCGTGGGATTTTCCGGTGCCGTGCATTGAACCTTTGCCAGAGAGCTTCTTCGTCTCCAAATACAGATAAACACCAGACTCTAGCGAAAGGAAATCCTCCAGCACAAGTGATAATCAGTACTCGGTTCCAGTTCTTGTGCTTTCCATAGTCCCACCTCCTACAAACTGTGGCCCTGGCTGACTTCATAGGTAAGGTTTCTTCACTGAGTAAAATAGTTTTTATAGATATTATATAGCTATCTATGTTATATAGCTGCTTATAGCATATAACAACAACGTTAGGATATTAAATTAAAAAAAATAATATAAGTATCGTAGTGATGCAGACTCTACTCTGGCACAGCTTTCCAACAGGGCATGGCAGTTTGCAATTACTCCACAGAAAACAAAATGGCAATCAGTGGTCAATCAGTGGTTATCTAGATGATCTTACTAAGAGGAGTAGTTTGCCCTGTTTAACTTGAATGAAACATAAAGAAGTATGTAGCAGTCTCCACCACGTAACAGGCCTGTTGTAAAGAATACAGGTGCAGTGACTTTCCTGTGGTCATGGAGTAGGAAAGTTTTACTATAGAATTAGGAAAAACATTTTAGTGGCATCGGTAGTAGGAAAACTAGATGTGTGAAACCTTTCTCTTTAGAAGCCACAGAACAATGTCTGGACTGACCAAAATATTTGCAGTGAATGGCAGAGGCAGAGAAGCATTCTTAATGGATCAGGGGGACAGGAATTCTTCAGGTTCTTTCTAGTCTTGTGATTCATACTGCTGTCTGTCAAATTATTAATAGATAATATTTATTAAATTCATTACAGAATGCCGCAGACACAGAGATACTCATACAAATTACTAAAAAAATATCGTGCAACAACAACAAAACCAAGAATAAATGTTTTATTAAGCTACCATGTCATGCATAATTGGCCAATTAATTTACAACAGGAATAATTATCCAGTACAAAAGTCATACAAAGTTTGTATATATACGGTTACTTTGATGTAACACCCAATGGTTCATTTCCAAGAACTATTGTTAGCATTTTGTTTAAAAGAAATTTTTTTAGATGATGTCTTCTCGGAGTTGGTATATAGGGAATCTGTACTAAAGTACAAGCTGATGTGAAAATAACCATGTGTGGAAGATCTTGAATCTTGTGTGTTGGGTGATTCCTATGCACATCTGATGTTCTTGAAATCCATTAAAAAATAATAGAACTTGCAGGTGTGTTATGAAAGGCATAAACGTATAGATAAGCCTACTGATTCTGGAGGAGCGATAAATCCTGGCTGTTCAAAAAGCAGTATATTTTCATGTCTCATATAAGATGGAAATCTTTTCAAAACCCAGATCTGAATCCACTTTCTTTGAGATGGATAAAAAAGCCTCTAAGCGATTACAGTGGTAAAAGGTTTAGGGACAGTAAAGCAGTTTGGAAAATGTCTATGACCTTTTTCTCTCTTAAGCCAGTTGCACGTGGCTGTACAAAGAGTACAGGGCAATTTAAAGCACAATTTTGTAACATTGTTATTTTATAGCATAATAATCTCAGTATATTTACAGTCTGAATGTGCTGCTCTGTATTGAAAGCCTGAAATATATTTGAACATAATTTTGTGTTTCAAACGTATTCTTATGACCAGTACTTTTTATCAAGAAAAAAGATTAAAAGAGAGGACAGAGCTTAAACTGGTGCAGAGGAATGGATTAGAGGAGACCCTCGGGAAGGAATTGTATCAAGAAACTGTATCATTACAAACTCTTGTTTCCTTTTGCTTTGAAGAGATGGAGCAGATCAGGTTTTTCCCTCCTGTAGCAGGTAATAATTTAGTATCATCAAATAAAATTATGCTTTCTTGCAGCAGCTACATTAAAGACCATATAGATGAGCTACATCAAGCATACCATTTTAGGCTCTCTAAATGCTTAAATTTTGATAAATGGAAGTGATATCTGAAGCTTGCAATCAAAAAACAAGGAAAAAAAAAGCCCCAAACCACTCATCACCCAAGGAAGTCAGTTAAAATTCATCATGATGCTCTTCACCCTGAGAAGCTGTCCATAACTATTCAGCCTTTGATGAATATGGTCTTAGGAGACTGACTTATAGAAAACATTTTGTTTATTCACACATTATTAGTCTATCTCCAAAATCTCTAAGTATCACTAATCTGATTTGGAAAAGTTGCTTCAAAGGTGAAAAATATTTTAGATTAACGCGCAAGGGAAAGCATGGTTCCTTAGCCCAAAATTAAATTCACTTCTATTGGCAATCTAGAATATTATTGTGAAGACACTTGCTTTCCTCCGGTATTTTGTGATCTTATTGAGGCTTTATCCCTCTTTAAAAGAAAATACTTAAAAAGAAAGTGGATTTACAAGCATGTATGCTGCAATGACATGAGAAGAATTTATGAAGAAAGTATTGGCATTTTTGAATTAGAACAGACATGTTTTATTTCTTAATACTTCATGAAAGTAATAATTTATACACTGAAATTCATGTGATAAGCCCAAAGTCAGTAGACTTCCTGGTGTTGCTACTAAATGGGTTTGCTAAAATAAGTTTATTTGCCTTAGACTGATGCAGATAAATATGGTAGCCCTGGATGAGTATAAACTGCATGCAGAGCATAAAGAAAGGTAGGGAAGTTGATAGTATGTACCTTGCTTTGTGTTCCTTTTGTCACTCATGTCTATTACCCAATTCTTTGCTGTGTTTCGTCTCACCTTTGAGTGAGGCTTCCATCTGTCACATATCTTTCAGCTCGCTATCAGAGAACACAGAGCTCCACTGCCATTTATCTGAGTTCTGTCATTCTCATCTCTCTGTTATGTTCTGGTGCATCATATGGATCTACGTGTACCTTTCGGAACTTGACCCTGCCTTCTATAAAATGAGGACTTCTATAAAATGAGGTTCTTTTCTGCTGTAATACATTAAAGCTAAGGTCTGCCTTTCGTGCAGTAGTAACTGCTCATATAGGACAGAAAAGCAGACTTTTTGCACTGCAGACTTTTAGACACTATATATGCCTGGAAAATCTTAATTCTATGCAGTGAATAACAAAATATTTCATTATTTCACTGTTTCTTATGTTTCATTTGCATCAGGTTTGATCATTGGAGAAAATAAATCATGTTATGTGGATAAATAGCCTCTGAGCATCTACCTCTTTGCAGCATCTCTTCTGCATACAGAATTACCGTCTATCAAGGGCTTCTCATGAAGATAGAGTGAACAAAGACCATCCCATAGAAAACTGCACATGCAGAAGATCTTTAAAGATGCTTTAAGATGAGTAAAGACTTGGGTAGGTAATGAAGCGCTTGCTATCAGCCGATTCTTTCTCCCTTTCAGATGCTCTGAAAACTAATCCCTAGAGGAAAATCATATTTGTGATGTGCACATAGTCTTAAAAACAAGCTTTAAAAAAAAGTGAATCAGCTTTTTTGCCTTTGAAACGTCAATGTCATTCATGATGTTTGTAATTATCCAATTTTTTCCAGTTATTATAAAAGCAAAGAGAAATAAAACAGTTCGTGCCTGTTGTTGGACTGTGAACTGGCATCACTTAACCATATCATTCTATTCTATTTCTATAGTAATTCCTATTCTAGCTACTTTGATCAACAATACAGCCGATTTTAATAATTACAGCTAATTATTAACAACAGAAAAGTATACTACTTTAAAAGAGAGGTGGTAAATAGAAAAAGTAATTTACATATATTCTGTGTGTAAAAGACCTTTATTTTTTTACTGAATAAGTAATGATTTAAAATAATTCGCCTGCTATTTTTTTTATGTAGAGGTCTAATAATAATTTCTAAAGTAATTAAAATGTAGAAAGTAATTATTACTTTCTAAAGTGAAGTTATTGATTTCTGTGGTAATATTTATAACGCTGTATATTTTGATTAAACGTACATCTTTTTAGAACTTCAGTGACATTTACAGGTGAAATTTCAGGGAATATCGCTACTTTTTGAGACAGCAGACATTTCATGTGACCTAGGCAACAAATGTATGTTTTTAATTTGGCTGTATTGGATGATATGTGTAAAGCAGGATGCTTGTAGTCAATTTTATGATAAGTTTTATTTTGATCAAAGTGAAATTGAAAGCTCACCCATTACCTAATGCACTGCCAGATGGTAAGGCACTAAAACTGAGCCTAATCTGCTGTCTGTAATGTTGAATGCTAACAGTGTTGGAAGTCTGGAAAGCTCATGCAATTGGGAATGGGTTTGAAGCATTTTACTTCTAGGTCACCAGTTCACAACTGATACAGCTGGGTAATAACTGAAAGCTAGCACCATGCTGTGGAAGGCTGCTGTCTTAATAAAATACTATTATAGTGCTAGACCAGACAACAAGGACAAATAACCGCATGACAGCCCGGACTTCAAATGTCAGTAAGTCACAACATCCCTTCGTGCAAGGGTTTGGACAGGAGTGGGCTCAATGACCTTTACTTCTCAAAGAAAGGTTCTTTTAATGGATTAAATGGTAGGAGTAAAGCATGACAGAGGAAAAAAAAAAAAAAATCTGTTTGGGGAAAGCAAACCAATTAGTCTGTAGACACTACTTCAAGCAAAGGGTTATTCTTCCTCTCCTGAGAAAATTTTTAGACATTTTTGCCTTAGGTCTGAATGATTTCCATTTGCCTCGGATCAGAGTTAAGCAACTTCATTTAAGAAAGATTTGCCAATAAAATATTTATAAAATAGCTAGCAATAAAAAGAGCCAGTAATAAACATGCTGCAAGAATTTATTAAATGCCTCCATTGCAGGTGACAGACTGGCATGAACTGTTAGTGTGAACATGAGTTCTGTAACTTCACAAAAACCATTGCTGTGCACTTGACTGAATACTCTATTGAAGGTGGCAAGAAAAGGGCTAGTAACCCAGCTAGAGCATAGTTTTGTGTGGTATATTTTACGTTAACATTAAAAATAAAATTAAATTAAAACCAATCAAACAAAACCAGACCACAACAGCAAAGGGTTTAACCCCCCTGTTCTACATATGAACACTGTGCTCTTTTTTTTTTTTTTCAACACTTGAAAAGCATTCACATATAGAAAATGACGATGGCCTAGGCTGCTTCTGATTTTTCTTATGGCTTTGGCTCCTTTACTTTTTCTGTGTTGTAATAGTCTTGGGAATATTCCTGATCAAAGAAAATAGGTTTAAATGGGTTTTGATTTTAGAGGCTGGTTGGTTTGTTTAGCCTTTGTGTACATAGAAATCCTAGTACACAGCAGTGACTTTATTTCTATTCCTTTCTAAAATTCTAGCAATTTGCATGCACCAGTTATCACAGACACCCACTTAACTTTTCTGTGTTTCTGGGAAAATTTTCTTCATGAGGTCAACTTTTGGCCAAGATTATGGTACGTCTGTTCAGAGTTAAGTAAATAATAACTGCAGTGAATTAAGATTTTTAAGAATGAATGGCTTTATGCTTAGGAATGATTGCAAATTCACTATCTGTCTTTAGTAGTTCTTTGATAGATGTTATCTAGGTGGTGAGAAAAGCAAATTGCATGATGTAGTCAGGGTACATGACTGATGGTGAGTAAAAAAAACCCATAACTTTATTTAGAAGGAAAGACATTAGAGGTAACTTTTGAGGTTTGCTATTTGTTCTGCCTGGCCAGAATGAATGAAGTTGAATTTCTTGCACGTCTGCACTAAATTAGATGCTCTGTTTAAGGTTCAGATGTGATTGTACAGCTAAACTAGAGGTAAACTAAACATACTACTGGAATTGAAAGAATTGCCAGAAGTGAGGTCCCAAGAATTTGTATGATGAAAAGGTTACTCTCCTGATCTGAATGCAGCCTCAAATACTTTACAAGCTTTATTTATTTATTTATTAAATTTAAAAATCTAAATTTAGAAGGACTGCTATGGTAGAAATTTACCTCTCTCTTGAGTAAAAAAAAAACAAAAAAACAACCTTTGGGAGAAATTGAGTTACGGTAGAGAAATAATTTAGAGTACAAGTTCAATAGCAATGCTAGTGAATGGAAGAACAAAGCATGTGAAAATGAAAGCTTTGTTTGACTCGACACGTGCAAGCCCAAAGCATTAAAAATTCTATGGAATTAATGGAACGCCACCAGCTGAGTTTAAACTCTCACATTACTTAGGAATTAGTAGGTATAGTTAACATCTCAATGCTTAGTTGTATTTCTAACAGTGGACGACAATGAAGTCCAAATAATCCCAAAGCTGAAAATATTTTACCCAACACTGTTTTCTGCATCTTACTCATCAATCTAATGGTTAAGGTTCATGTCAATGCTGCTAAGCCTGAATTACCAATGTTTTTTACTAAGTTAAGATAAAGCACTGAAAAATGGATTCTGGAATGACTTCTAATTAGTTTAAATCAAAACTCTTTGTCTGTTGGGTTGGTGTTTGTTTGTTTGTTTTATCTTTTAAAGCTGACAGTTAATATCTAGAGCTTCAAAATAAATTCCAAATCAAATTAAAAACAATTAGATCAGAACTTTGATAGGAAACACTCCACTAATCAAAATAACTTAGTAACTTAATATTTTTATTAAAAAATAATAATTCTAAAATACTCAGATATTTGATACTATAAAGAATCTGCTACTAAATATTACTGATAAGTAGGAGTTAAGGATTATTTATCATATATGAATTATAAACAAGAATTAACAGGCTAAGTGGTACTTGTCAAAGAATTAACAGTTAAAATGATTAATTAACAATTAAACATTAAATTAAAAATTGAAGTGAATAGTTAATAATTCAAAGCTGGAAGTCCTTGTAGGCTAGAGGAATATGGAAGGAAAGCAGTCATGGATGTTTGTGGGTTTACTTTATCCTAAGCACCTCTCAACTGTGCTGAAAACAGAATAGTGAAGCGATGGACTCTTAGTCAAGATCACTGTTTGAGCTTCATGTCTTTGGATGATTATGACTAGAAGGAGATTATCCAGTGAAATTAAAACAAATAGGTGGTAGACTTATAAAGCATGCATGTCTCATCTCTCCTATTTGGAATGATGTTTATTGGTATTGTGCTGCATTAATAGCTACAGTTAGCAAAGAAAGATGACTGTGATCAGTGACTGTGATCAACTCACATGTCAGCAAAGCATGAAAGCTCATTCACATGAAAAGGGAACTGTAGCCAAAGGACATATAGGAACCAGAAGATATCATACTGTGATTCCAAAGGCTTATTTTAGTCAAATGGAGTTCAATGTGATGGGTAAAAAATGAAAAAAAGATGCTCAGTTTAACTGATAGATAATAAGTGACAAAGAAAATTACTTTTTTTTCCAGGATGGATTTGTAAGCATTTAATGAAATTGCCTTTAGTGTTTCTTTCACCTTTTTTCTCGTGTATAGTATTAGAAGAGCAAACAGAACAAAGTCAGATTCCTGATTCTGAGTGTCTGGGGGGAAATGTTCCATTGAAGAGCTGTCATCAGGATGAATTGCTCTGTGAAAACCAAAACATTTGATTTTCCAATATTTAACATGCAGTGAAATAAATAATCACTAACTGGTATTAAAATGCAAAGCCTAGATAAACTTTTCACTTTCTTGTTACACAGCAGTTTTCTTAAAAGCCAATAAGCAAATTATTGCCCTTCCTCTAGTCAATAAAACTTATTTCTGTTTTAATTTAACACGAGAACGAATACCTAGGATCTGGCCCATCCAACAGGGGCTCCTGAAGGGCAAGGCCTGTTTAACCAACCTGATCTCCTTCTATGGTCAGGTGACCCGTCTAGTGGATGAGGGAAGAGCGGTGAATTTTG
>VWZY01000833.1:39190-61153 GCA_013399075.1 Chloroceryle aenea
ACTGGAGAGGGTACAGAGAAGAGCAGCAAGACTGGTTAGGGGTTTGAAGGACATGTCCTATGAGGAAAGGCTGAGGGAACTGGGTTTGTTTAGTCTGGAGGAGTCTGAGAGGTGGCCTTATTGCTCTCTACGGCTACCTGAAAGGAGGTTGTAGCAAGGCTGATGTTGGTCCCGTCTCGCAAATTACTAATGATAAAATGAGAGGAAATGACCTCATGTTGTGTCAGGGGAGGTTTAGTTAGATATTAGGAAAACATTCTTCACTGAGAGAGCGGTTAGGCACTGGAACAGGCTGCCCAGGGAGGTGGTGGAGTCACCGTCCATGGAGGTGTTTAAAAAATGAGTGGACGTAGCTCTTGAGGCTACGGTCTGGTGGATAGAGAGATGAAGGCTGGACTTGATGATCCTAGAGGTCCTTCCCAACCCTAATGATTCTATGATTCTATGCTAAGAAGGAGCTGACATGTTAGGGACAGCAGCACCAAGCTGACATTGGAAAGCTTAAATAAAAATTACATGTTCCCAGTCTCAGTCTGTCTCTTCTGAGACCATTAACAATATTTTGCTTGGGTTCACCTGGGGTTTGCTGCATTTTCAATATGTGGGCATTTTGCCATGAGTGGTCATTAATAATCAGGTTTATGAAACTTTAGATAATGTTTGAAAAAAAGATGGTTTTCTTTAGCAGAGAAAGAAACTGATGTGAACTGGAGTGCAAATCTATCAGTTGTTTGAAGCAGCAGTAGAAAATGTGATAGTAATTGTGGCTACGGTGATAGATCATGTACCTTCTCACCTTGCCTTTTCTATTTTATTACTCTTTTTTCACTCTGGCAAGTAATTAAGTATTCTCTCCTGCTTCCTGCCCCCCAACCTATGATGAATTCTGTTTTAATTTGTGAAATTTCTATTGCCTGGTAGCATGCAATAGCACCCCATGCAATGTGAGTTAGTGTGTGTGTAGATGTTTTGACATTATGCCCCACTGTGGGAAGGTCTCCTTCCTGTTTTTCTGTTCTACAAGGTGGAGAAGATGATTTTACACACAGGTGCTCCTGATAACTCTTCCTGTCCTAAGTAGAATTTGAAACCAACCATGCTTTGAAGGTCTCCAAATTTCCCAAAGCTTTAAAATTTTTATTAGATAGAGGTCTGAAGCAAAGCTATTATTGTTTTCCTGTCAAAGATATGGCAGGAATTTATTTTCTCTATAAAGACAAGTATTTGAATTTTCCTTTGGATCTAAGGATACCTTCTTCTTTTCAGAGTTATACAAATAAAATGTTGGTAAATGAGGAATTGGGCTTATCAAATGATAGTGCTATTGTCTTCCTAGAAAACATGAACAATTTGAAATGCTAGTATAACTCGCTACTGCACTGCTGTAATTCAGTGGAATCAATGCAATGACTCTTACTGTCGGAAAATTGGAATGAAGGCAGATTATCATGTGCACTGAAGCTGATGGTTTTTCAGGGGGAAAAAACCCGACCTTCCCGATCCAATTAAATGGGCTTGTCTCAGTAATGTTCCAATGAGGAGAGACAGAACAGAATGTTTACTGGGCTATTATGGGCTTTAGGTGAAGAAGAGAGTCAAATTGGTTTAAGCATTACATTTTCTGCTCATTCTATGGAGCTCTGTATTTCCTGATGCATTGTCTTTCCACAGGAAAGATAATATTGCATTAATTTTCTCTTCAGACCTCAAATGCTGAAAAGGTGCATCAACTAAACCAAATCTACCTGAATGCATATATCTAGCCACATTCATGCAATAGAAAGCAAAGCCAAATGTCACATATATTTTATGTAGTGATGTTGTAGCTATGATGGTCTAAGGAAAATAAGCTGACTAGTGAAGGTTTTTTTAAAAAAAAGTTTTTAAAATTTATTTCTTCACCTTTATAGTAGACTGTCAGCAATGAGAAAATGATAAAATAGCTATCCTAACAGAGATGCTTCAGTGGTACTCCAGTGGTCTGTAGAATAACCACTGTAGCATTCCCACAGTCAATTCACAAAGCAGATCCCATTCTCCATCTAATGTTGAAAGAAAATATCGACTCCAAGTGTATGTATGAGTGTATCATCCACTAAAAGAATGCACAGAGCTATTTAGTCCTTAAGGACCAGGAAAAAAGTCTTTGTCCACACATCAGAGAGTTAAACATCTAAGAGATTAGCATGTGCTGATTTGGGCAGTAGGGCTGGTAGTATTTGGTAGTATTCACACAGTACTGCTGACTTTTTTTTTCCCCCTTTTCAAAATTGCTTGGTTTTCACTCCACGGAGAGGCTAGTAATAAGCACCAGTATTTTATCATAAAGTGAAAAACAGTCAAAAGGAAACAGAAAATTTCTTCAAGCTCTTGCTAGGCTTCTCTTTCCAATCAGTTTTCCTTAAACTGCCATATCCTACTTTAAGGTACTATTTTAGGATGGGGAAAAGCTTCATCAGCCCTGCATGGCACTGTCCAAAATGATGCAGGTAAGCAATGATTATAATTTAAAAATTACCATTTTCTTGTCTGTTGAAAAAGATGATTTGGTGTGGTGTCTCAGTTGTAGCAAGGAATTGATAGAAGCAGTTAACAAAAGACTGAAATGAATTGAATTATGTGGTGAATAAATTATCTCCTTTCTCTTTTCTAAGTACAACAAAATTTTGTTGTATCTTTTCAGTATGTTATGTATTCAGAAACTATAATAATTTAGACAATAAAAGACTATGAATGGAAGAAAGCAAATGTACTGTGCGCCTAAGCTCCATAAATACTATTTTATGAGAAAGTCAAAGGACATAAAATGTTTCTATTACAACTAGAACTCTTGTTGAATGTAATGATGAATGGTAATAGTCCCATTTTCACCTAATGTTCTTGCAGAAATTTGGAGGGAAGAAATGTTTTAAACACTTCTATTTAAAAAAGAAGGGTTGCAAGAACAGTTACTGAGAGTTAGGTGCAAAATAAGTATTTTGAGAAGTTATCTGCCTACTCAGGTCATGGTCTTATGTGCTGTTGTGCTAAATGGAAAAATCAATTAAGAAGGGTTTTGGAACCAGTGCGTTGAATGGATGTCAAAACAGTAGGGCAATGTCTAGGACCTAGAAAATACAAATGGGGTCAATGAGGCCTCCTGTCTTCTTATTGTTAACAATACCTTTTCTTTCTTCATAATTATACTTGGACTGTGTTTTCTTTGTTTTGTTTTGTTTGTTTGTTTTTTTCTTCTAGAGAAGTGTTTTAAGCTCTGTTATCGCTTCTTATTGTGAGGCTGATGGCATCTCCAGTTAACAGTCCATCAAAGCTTTCCGTGACACTAAAACTCAAGAGTGTGAACAGAAAAAATCTTAATATTATACAATATGTGGAAAATACACTCCAAAAAATAATAATAAAAAAAGTATGTGGTCCATGTTTTCAAACAGTATTTGGGAATTTGAGCTCTTGGAAAAAAAAAACCAGACTGCTAATGTGACATTGGAGCTGCTGGCTGCATGAAACCACATCCTCCTTTGTGCATTTTAGCAGTTGCAGATAAACCCCAGAGTACCCAGCTCTGGCTAAATCTGGAAGAACTAACATATAGTTTTGTCTTAATTTCTACTTGGAAGAATTTAGGATACTTTATACTTAAAATAAAACCAAAATGTATTACCAGTAAATGAAACCAGCTACAAAATAGCTGCATATATCAAGTCATTATAAATAGATTGCTTTCCAGTAAAAACCTGCTTTATTTTATTTATTATGTGTAGTGAAACTGGGCTTTTGCTGACATAGTGGGTCACGTTTTCAGCAGCAACTGCTTCAATGGCTTCTAAGATATGGACTAAATGGGGATGAATTCTTATAATGGGGATAAATTCTTATAAATAGTTTGAAACAGACATTCTTGAAATACCAGATGTACTGAGGTACTGATTTATTGAACAGCTTAGAAAGAGCAATGGAGTAATTTGCTGTATCTTTTATCCTGTTTTCTTTGATCCAATCTCACTCGAGCGAGTGGCTGCTTGGCATTTTCGAACAAGGTGCAGACCCTGAAGTTGCACAGCCGAGGCTTTTATTTCAGTTGAGTATGTATTTAACGCTGAGGGAATGAACGTTCCATTCATAATGGAATGTTGTGCATTTGGGATTGCCATGAAAACTGGCAGTCTGCCCTGATTTTGATTATGTTAAAGCCTTCTTTTAAAGAGCAATACCTGCTTGCTCATCAAATCCGTATCAGTCAGAAAACCCCTTTGGGACTGAGAGGATGATGAGCACTTTCCATGAAGGACAGAAATGATAAAAATGTAAAAAGGTATCTTCTTCTATTACTTGTTATAATGTTTCTTTTAACTGCTGTTGAGCTGAAATAGGAAGAATGAAATTGCTAATTTGCTGAAAATGGATTCTAGTTACTGTTTCTGCACTTGACCACGTATGTTATATGTTTGCATTTTGCTAAGAGATGGTAAGTCAAAAAAGCAAAGCCGAGAAATACATTTGTTAAATAACAAGTGCATCATACTTTATAAATGAATGTAAGATTCTCAGACTTCCAAGACAAGAGATTTAAAAGCTCACCAGGGAAAAAACAGCAACTTTTTCTAATGTTGTAAAAATTGTCTGTGTTCCCAAGGAAAGGAACCTTAAATGAATTAAATGTTTATTTATGACACATTTGTCACTGATATATGACTGAATCCTTTCTCCTAACTCATGACAGTGTTAGATTTTCTTCGAATTCTTTCTGTGTTTAGGAGGAGAGAGAGGAATGTTAGGAAAAGAGTACTGTGAAGGGAAAAAGTAAAATACATTTCCAACCTGATTTTAGAAAAAGGATGATGTCTGAAGTCACTCAGAGATCTGGCATGTTACAATAACTTCTGGGGCCATTGGATTAACAGCAGATAAAGTCAAATGTTGATGGTTAATTTGTTTTAGACAAGACTGTGCAATTTATTGCTTGGATATAGGCTCAAAAAAGGAAGTGTATAACACACAGAACGCACTCTGGTCAATAGTACAAGTTGCATGAATTAAGTAGGTGAAATTGGAATTATAATTTAAAAATACATTTGGATGCTGCTAAGCACTGAAAAAGTATATTGAAATTATTGCATCAATTCTTGCCCTTTTTCTCCCGTAAAATCTCTAATTATTGAAGCTTTGTGTTTGGCATATATATTTGGAAGGGTATAGAAGAGAGAATTCCAGGAGGTCAGAACATAGTTTCAGTCAGTTGGAACAGATATAACCGAAGTCATAGCTTCCAAATATGCCTTTTTTTTTTTTTTTTTTTTTTTTTTTTTTTTTTTCCCCCCCCCCACGTTAGATTAGTCTTGGATTATTGTATTATTGAACTGTTCTGATACTCCCAACTTTGTCAGGATAAAGTGAATGCATAAGTGTTTGCTTGGGTTCTTTTTGCAGGACATTAGATACACAAAAACCACTTAATAGTGTATAAAAAAAAAATTGCAAGTTTATGCAACAGAATGGTTTCATACCAAGACACTGATAATAAATTCAAGTTATAGATACAATGGTAAATTTTGTGATGGTTTCATAGCAATGCCAATATCTTCTTAAGGCGGTTTTGTTAGTTGTTTTCTTTTCCAAGGGAGACAAGAGGTTTAGAATCATTTTCCCTTCTTTACTATTTTAGAAATTTCTAATTAACTTTGTTGGTTAGATGAATGGCCGACCTGAGATTTTTTATTTTATCCTATGTCATCTTATATTCCACTATTGCAGATGAGATTAATGAATATGCAGCAGCATACATCAGTATTATAATAGGCATTTTATTAATTTTCATATGGGTTGTGGCATTCTAATTTTCCAGGATAAAAATACCAGTGAACAATCATAACGAAAGCTTTGTCTCTGAAATGCAAAGTGTTCAATGTCCTTGGCTGCCATTGAAATTGCTATCTTGAACATTCACAACACTGTGGAATGGAGAGAATGAAACAGTAGCTTCATCACTAATAAAAGAAATGCCACATTTGGGATGTTCACTGGTGCAGGAAACAAGGGCATTTCATTTCAGTTCACCTTAATAACTCAGATCTGAGCTGTCAATAGGTATACAGTTCTCCTTGTAATTCTCTCTATGAACTGCTAAAGTATAAAGGAATCAAAAGTCAATGAGGAAAGAGGTTTGGAAGCTCCTTTCATCTGACATGTTATTTGGACACTGAACGGTGTGAACTAATTATTTTGCCTTTCTACGACCTCCAAACTTTCCATCCCTTGACAACTTAAGAGTCGTGACTGTGGATCTTGTACAGTCTTGACATATGTGAAATTTAGACCTTAGTTCTTTGTTGTTGTTCTTTATATTTGGTAAAACATGAAACAATTCCTCTGCTAGTTAAATGACTGTTTCATGGTGCAACTTTCAAAACATACTTCCATTTACAGTTTGTCTTTCAAACCACTCGGGTCACTTAATTTATGTCTTTCATAGGCCCATCTCCCTGTTGAAATGAGAACAATGGGCTGAGATAGCTGCGTTATAAAACCATTATTCTTAAATGCTTCCACTTGAGTTGACAGATTTATTTGAGTGCAAATAGGGAGTAGCTGTGAACAGGATTTGATTGTGATTTGAACTTGTGGGTTGTGGCTTCAGTAACATGAGCAGAAAGCATTCAAAAGCCTGGCTAATTTTCCAAAGTCATTAGGACTTCATATATTAAAAAAAAACAAAACAAAACGGATGAGATTTAGTATACTCTGATATTATTACTGAATTTAACAATCGAATGAAACGATGCTCTGGCCCCGATACGTCTGTTGTGATGTAGTTGTGGTTTGTTTGCAAAGTAAACAGTAAAAAAGCAGCATAAAGTCTTGTTTTATTGTTTTTGTTTTTGTTTTTTTAACTTATCATTTGTATCAGAGAGGGAAAAGTGGAGAAAAAACATATGAAACCTCCTTCAGACAAGTCTGAGATAAGCTTAAAGTTGTTCCATCAATCTATATCTAAACCAATAATTTAATACCGATTTTACATTATTTTTATCTGCCTAGAAGGGGTTCTCTTTAGTGAGATCTTCTACCTGATATCTTTTTATCAAATGCTCCTGAGGTTTGCACACTGGAGGCTACCTTTTTACCAGCAGAACTGCTGAAAGGTGTGAACTGATAATTAAAACTATTATTTGAATTCATTTTCTAGAAAATATTTGATTAGAAATATGATTTCCAGCTTCCTGTACTTACCAGGCCATCTGTCTGAATCAAAGCATCTTAAATTAATTAACAGCATTCTTACATATCAGTTAATTCCCATATCATGTGTTTTTTTTCCCTTTGGGACATTTTCTTCTCAAATGGAATCTGGTTTCGAAGAGTCTTGACTGATAATAAAGGACAGATATTACAGTTAATATGAGCAAAAAAAGCTTCCCTAGGTTTTTGACAAAATAGTTCTCTAAGCTAATGTGTTCTTAATGGCTAGATACAATACACTGCATTCTTTCTGGCGTTTAAACTCTTATTTACTCTCAAATATTGTCAGAACAGTTTCATGGAAAAGAATATTTTCTTCTTTGAACAACTGAATCTCTGTCTGCATGTACCATTTTTTTCCTGACTCTCATCATATTTCAAAGAGTAGGCTGAGGGTTGTATACTAAAACCAAGATGCAGTCCTCCTTTGCAAGGTTAATCCTGACTGTAAAAGAACACAATTAAACAGCATTGCAATTTAGATAATTTATTAGCTTTGAAAATTCTGCTTAAAACCTAGTAATGCCAGTGCTTTAACCTTGCAGTTTTGATCTTTAAAAAGTGTGTTCTTATTAGCAAATAGTTTTAATGATTTTTGTTGTTGTTGCTGTTATATAAACATAAGTAGTATTATTAGGAAGTATTTTTTGAAATTACAGCAATATATGTTATAGAACAGAGTGTACAGATTTAAATCTGAGCACTGTCGGAGAAAAAGCAATTTGCAAAGGAATGTAGATATTTAAGCTTTTGCTTATAACTGCTCTTGTAAAACCACACTGTTGTTCTACTAAGATTCACGTTTAATATAGACAAATGCAAGTACTGTGTTTATAGAAGAATAAAGAAAGTAGTTCAAGGTGAGCTCTGCAAATTTTAGTAACGTGGCCATACGTTCCCTCTTCTATTAAATAATCTCAGAATAATTTTCTTGTTGCTTAAAAATATGCCCTTCTGATAGCTTTTATCAAAGACCTTGTGACACATAGAGGAAATCTGATGGACACTAAGTATTCTTTTTGCTGCCTTTACGTTTGAAAGATAGAAGCTGTTTCCCTTAGTACACATCTTCTTTTAGCAAAGTAGTATTAAGCACATAGAAATGGAGGTAGTGGAGAATATGAGGCCCTTATTCATATTACACCTTCTTCAACACTAGAACATAATTGATACTTGGGGAGGAAGCAAGTATCAGAATGACAGCTCAGCTGATAAATCCTTTTATCTATGATTTCTTGCAGAAGTTTGTTTATGCTAATAGCCCCTGATAGATTGTCCTTCATTTACAATTCTGACATCCAAAACAATCTGTGGCAACGAATTCCACAAATAAACAAAAAAAGGAAAACAATAACTAATTAACTACGAATTTGTTTATACACGTAGTGAGAGGAGCACTTTTGGATGTCATAACCAAAGCTTGTGGTTTCATACCCCATGTATTTCAGAATCTATGTAATTTTCAAATATATTTATCATAAAAAATAAGTTATAATGTCACAAAATTAAGTTTTCAGGGAAAAAAATACATTATTGGTTGTTTCTACAGCCATATAACAAATTACAAAAGAAGTTCTCCCCAGACACTGAAATCTTATACAAAATTTGCCTTACCTGTTCCATTTCACTTGTCAGAGACAATATTAAGTTGAGTTTATACAAATGGTCTCTCTAGGGTTTTTAGTTTGCTTAATGGTAGTGACTATATTTACAATCAGTGTACAGCCCTGCAAAATACCACATGCTAAAAATACCCACAGTTAATTTAAGGAGATCAGATTCTATTTGTTAATCTACTGAAGCAGCAACCCTATCAACTAATATGACATCTGCATTGCTCAACATCATTGCAGGCCATGACATATGGCGAAACATAAGGACAAACACGCAAATATGCATTTTATCAGAATCATGGTATTGTCTATGTTTGAACAAACCCTTTGTTAGACAGCTGCATTAAAGCAGCAGCGTATTAACTTCAATATTTAATCTGTCAGAGTATTTTGTTAGGGAAACAAAATTTCCCCTCTTAAAGTGAATAGAATTGTTGACATATTGCAAAATATGTTTATTAAACATGAATAAAGGCTTCACTGACCTCATTAAAAATTGTTCAAAACCATGTTGAACCCATGATCAAGTTTTGGGGCAGGGAGGGGGGAGAGAGAAGGAGGGAAAGAGCAAAAGGTTAAGTACATTATAATTTTTACAGTTTCTGAGTACATCTTCTACTTTATAAATAAGCCAAGGTGAAGTTATAGTACCCTAGAGGAAAGATGAGCCTTCAGCTGAGATAGCATCTAGTATTGCTGATAACCGTACTCTTTATGGGAAGGTAGAGTGGAGAAAATATCACAATATTAGAGAATATCATCTTTAAGTGGTTTATAATGATGGGAAAACATAATGTTTCAAGGTCGCTTCTGTTTTCTTTTTGGAAAGTAATAGTACCTAAATGTGGGCTCTGAAACTTTTTTTGATAATTGTAGAGTACATGTATATAGTTAGATAATTACCGTAGTAAGAGAAAATAATATGTTTACTAAATGGCTTTTCAGAAAAGGACATGTTTTCATTCAAACAAATTTGGTGTAAGAAAATTTTTGGTGAATGCTGTTGACTGGTAAAGGAATTTCCAGTAAAGTATTTTCTCCTTGACAGAGTATACTTCATGCCTTCAGCTGAGAGTATTAACTTATTTTTTTATTGAGAATGAGAAGATATTCCTGGCCTAAACAGTTTATAACGTTACCAGTGTTTCTTCTCAGGAGCCATCAGCCATAATTCATCTTGTCCTGCCCCAGTGTCTACAGCAAAGCTGAGGGCCTAACCCTGTGCTGGCCACAGGGCTTCCCAAGCATGAGAAGCGTTTCACGTTCATGAGCTGCAGGGCTCAGGGCTTGACTGACGCTGAGTTTCAGCAGGCGCATCTCCCCTGTTTCCAGCTCAACCTTTATGTTTTCTTCCCAAACCAGGCAGCAATGCACTTGATGCAAATGCAAAATGTTTCCCACACCTCTAAGACAACCAATTTTATGCTTAACTTTGCATTTATGCGTATTTAGTGACATGAGAGAAATTACGACAGAGTAGGAATAGTCACGATATGATCCTTCCCCCCAGGCCTAGTTTATGAAGGAGAAATAATAGTCGCTCTGTTATTGCTCAGAGCATTTTTCTAGCCCTGAAAAAAATGGCTTTCTGCCTGCTTTGTGCCATCAGTCCAGTGCAAAACAACTGAACAGGGAATGCAGCCCTGGTTGCAAAACTATGTCAAGTTCATGATCTGTGTACTAGTTGAGATAGCATGAAAGTCTGCATAAATGTATTGGTAAAACATATGTAATGCTGCGTAGCTTCTGAATCAACTAAACAAGATGTTTTGAACTTCTGCCTCATTCAGCTAAAGATCATATGGTTTGAAAAATGGGGATTACCATCAGAGGGCTCCAGACCAATAATGAAGTAATTCACTATTAGTATCTAAATCCCCACAGAAGTACAAGTCAAGCTGAAGTATTGTGCATGAGTCGGTAGATCCTCCATATGTTGTTTGTACTTACTCCTTGAGGCATTGTGCTATAAATACAGAAACTGAAATGCAAAGCAGCACTCATTGGGGGACAATAAAAATAATAATTCAGAGAGTCTTTTGTAAATATGGCTAGAGGAGACCCATTACGATTGCAGAATTTGGTCTTCTGTAAGACACAAACTTTCCTTTTATTGATCCCTGATGAAAATATGTGCAGCTTTTTATTTATCCAAATAATATAGAATTGGGGAATTAGTTTAAGGAGAAAAACAAAAAGCCAATCAGTTTTATCACTTAGTAGCTAAGAGAACTAAGGTAAGATGATTCTATCTGAAAATCTAGCCAAGGTAGTATCAACAGAAAAGACTTCCCAGGTATTTGAACTCCACTGGAGTTAACTTTCTTCATAGTGTGAAATGTACAAATTCTAAATATTGGATATTTTTTTAGTACTTGAATGGAATATTGAAATAATTTTTCAAATGCCAAAATTTCTCTTTTAAACAAGCAAGTGTTTGGAAGAAATATTCATTAGCCTAAATTAGTCTTAGTTTGCTGTATAAATAATAGTTAAGAAGAGTTGCCTTCCTTCATTGGCTGTGCAGGACATTTATACAATCAGCTCCAAAGTTTGTAGATAATTTTCCTGCAGTTGGTGGACATTACTACCAGTCTCTAGATCTAGCATGAACCCTGATTATGTCCTGACTGCATTTTGAGGCATAGCCTGAATGAATTTCCTCTTTGGTCATGCTGCAAGGAAATCTGGAAGGACACCTGTCCCAGCGGGCCTGCCAGGCTGGCTGATCCGGGGCCAAGAAGGAACAGAAACATATGAATGCAATTTAAAACTATAATTAGGCAATGCACCTATCCAGTTCTCTGCATCTACTACTTTATTTTAACTTATAAGGCTTAAAAGGCCAATAAATTATACTGGCCTATTAGAAGACTGTAAAAATTATATATATAGACACACCAAGTTATAGATAATTCTGTGACATTTACTGAATCTGTCCCTCAGGGGTCTTTAGTGGGACCAGTACTGTTTAATACCTTCATCAATGATATACACAGCGGGATCGAGTGCACCGTCAGCAAATGTGAAGATGACACTGGTTGATTGACATACCAGAGGGACCTGGACAAGCTGGAGAGGTGGGCCCAGGTGAACCTCATGAGGTTCAACAAGACCAAGTGCAGGGTTCTGCACATGGGTCAGACCAATCCTCATTATCAATACAGGCTGGGGGAAGAGGTGGTAGAAAGCACTGTGGAAAAGAACTTGAGGGTTCTGGTGGATGAGAAGCTGGACACGAGTGAGCAATGTGCATTTGCAGCCAAAGGGCCAATCGCATCCTGGGCTGCATTAAAAGAAGTGTGGCCAGCAGATAAAGAAGTGATTCTGGCACTCTGCTGTGGTGAGACCTCTCCTGGAGTACCGTGTCCAGCTCTGGAGCCCTCAGCACAGGAAGGACATGGACCTGATAGAGCTGGTCCAGAGGAGGGCCATGTAAATGATCAGAGGGCTGGGACACCTCTCCTGTAAGGACAGGCTGATGGAGTTGGGAATTGTTCAGTCTGGAGAAGAGAAGGCTCTGAGGAGACCTTATAGCAGCCCTCCAGTACCTGAAGAAAGCTTACAAGAAAGCTGGGAAGGGACTGTTTGCAAGGGTATGTAGTGATAGCATGGAGGGTAACGGTTTTAAACTAGGGAAGGGTAGACAGAAGTTAGACATAAGGAGGAAGTTCTTTACTATGAGGGTAGTGGAACACAGGAACAGGTTGTTCAGTGGGGTGGTGGAGGCCTCATCCCTGGAGATATTCAAGGTCAGGCTTGATGAGGCTCTGAGCAATATGATCTAGTTGAGGATGTCCCTGCTTACTGCAGGGGGCTTGATTCCAACCCAAGGCATTCTATGATGTTTCTATGATCTGTCTCCTGAATTTGTAGGATATTTGCACTGGAGGTATGTACTCTGAGTGCTAAAGACAGCAGGAACTGTAACTAACAGTTGTGCGGTAAGTTCTCAGAGGTGCTTAGTACTGTTGGCTTTTTACTGCTCATTCTCACTTTTTCTCTATGTAGCCCTATTTATAGCGCTATCCAGTACAACATGTGAACTCCCTGATTGATTCAAGCCTCTGATTTTCTCAGCATGGCCTCTTTTAATGAGCTTTGCTTTGTTGAGTCTAAAATACTTTTTTTTTTTTCCTTCTAGTCAGTATTTTTGCATTCTGAGTACATCTGCCATAGATTCTGGATTCATTTTATGGAATTTTTTAAATAGTTGTAATGTAGATTCATAGGTTCTGTTATAGATTATATTGTATTCAAAAAAAAATAAATTAAAAGTTATTGACTTACCTTTAGCAGTTTAACCTTTAAAAGCTGACTTTATGAACAAATGAGGTCTTTTCATTTCATCGTCTCTGGGCTCTTTGTATGATCAAACAGAAATCAGAAAAAACCCACAGGTCTTCATAATTTAGGCTATATTAACTTTCAAAGCTTAAAAGTCTAATAAATTATACTGGCATATTAGGAGAGTGTAATAAATTATATATATAGACACACTAAAGTTATAGATAATTCTATGACATTTACTGACTCATTTTATAGTAATTGAATGGCTAATTATTCAAATCTCGAAGTCTTCCAAATTCTAAGGAATAGTCCTCCCTACTATGTGAGAACATGATATAGAATCTCTATATCAGCATCATTGATACGAAGCTGGTTATGTGTTAGTTTCAAGTAATTAGATTAGTACTGGGTTTAGATACGTTACTCCCAGCATGCTGTTTAAGGTTTGGGAAGGATTTTAAGGGGCTTTCATGGACCGTGTAAAGAATGTGTAACATGAATTCCCGTTATGCTGTGAAAAGCTGCTGTTGTATGAATCAGGCTGCAAAATATCATGATTCTCTAACAGTAATATTCGCTTTCTAGATTCTTCTATAATCAGCTTTTGTATACAAAAGAAAAAAAAAGGCGGTATAGTAATGAAGTTTTCCAAAATTAGAATAAAATACATTACGTAATACAGACTATTGCTATCTGCAAAATTTCCATCTGCTACGTATTTATCCTGCATTTAATACTTAAGGAAAATAATTGCATGTAAATAGATGCACTAATAATAGCTGATTAAAATGCATTATTTTTACATCACCACATGATCATAATTAATTCCAGTACACCATAAAATGGCTAATTCCTCTTCAGCCAGTTCACATTTAAATTGATAAAGGAGATGAAGGTAGTTTAGAAAATCTCATTAAGCGTGCAAAGATATATTCTAATATTTTGTGTGTGAGGTTTATTTCTTTAATCAATTAAAATATAATAAACACTATGGTAAAACAATGCTGAAACTACACAGGCAAACACAAATCATAATACGCAAAGTGAAGCATCCCTTGGTGACAGTAACTCAGTTTGCATGCAGTGGGTTTATTCACTAGAGGCTACACTTTAATCTGCTGCCTTTAAGCACTGGTATTAAATCCTGAGTAGAGCTAGTGATATACCTAGAGCTTTAATTTATGGCTGCTGTATTTTAGGGCCCATACGAATTTAGACAGCATTCCTTGTTTACTTCATTGTCATGAATGCTTTTTATGTAATCGGATTTTTTTTTTTTTTTACTTGTTCATGCTAATTTTGTGTCACACCAATTTTTGAAAGTCCTTCCTCGGGCTTTCAAAGTAACGTTTTCTCTCTGGCTTGACAATTGCTCCAAAAAAATGTCTGCTGTTCTAATAATAATTATTTATCTACTAGTTCTTACCTTCCGTTCTGCTAGAATACAGAAAATTTGCTCATGAAATAGGGAGTTAATCAGCTTAATGAGTCATTCTAAATAGTTTCCATAGATCTAATTTATTAATAATTCAGAGGAATACTCAAATGGCTGCCATTAGTCTGTGATCTCTTTTTCTACTCTTTGTATAGGACACAGTAGCTGCTGTGCAGTGAAAATAGCACTTGAGGACATGGAGAGAAATCTGCAATTATTTTAACAAATAATTTGTTGCTGGCTTTTTAGGAGAAAGCAGAACATACAGCCTGGTTCATATAGAGATCTATCAACTCAAAAGGAGGTGGTTTGGGTTCAGTGTTCAAGACACATACATAGATCTTTAGAAGTGTTAATTTTTTGCACTTGCGTACCAGCTATAGGTATTTTCATGTCTATCTTTGAGTGCAACTCAATACAACTGAAAAATGACATCTGCACCCCTGAGGTAACTTGGACACAGCTATTGACGTGGCAGACAGGAGTTGGAAGTGTGCTGTGTTACGAACGTATAGACATCACAGTTTGGGTAGGATTTCACAAACTCAATTCCTTAGAAATCTAAGAATGTATTGCAATCTAAAACCACACGATCTTCAGCATTTGCTTTATGAATTTTCAAATAATTTTGGGGGCACTCGGACAGGCTGAATCTGTCATCTTAAATCTATCACATGAACAGAGTTTCTTAAAATCCTTGTAAACTAGAGATGGAAACAGGTAAAGAAGGGTAAAATATAAAGGATGAGGTTTTAAAAGAATTCAGTTATATAAAAAAAAACAAAACCAAAACCCAAAACCCTTGATACCTAGATCACCATTGTTATGTTTCTAAATATAATTCTTTTTAAACCATGTAGTGTTCCACTTTTCAAAAAAGGAAACTGCACTTCTTGTAAGTGTAAAAAAAAAAAAAAAAGTGTTTTCATCTATTATTGTATCAAAATAGAAATCTTTGTCATTGTATTCAACCACATTTCTGTCACTATTTTATGTGTGGTTATACAGTGAGAACAAATTGTACCTAGCCAGCGAGTTGTATAAATTCCGTTGTTCTGAGCATATATTCATCTCCTCCTCCCTGTATTAGGATTGTATATTACTGCAAGTTAAAAGATTTTTACAATACTTCAAGTAAAATGCTCTGAACTAGAGCATCCTACGGAAAGAATCTGATGCAACATAGAAAATTTATCTAAAATAATGAGTAAAGCAGTATCTTATAATGAAGGGGACAGTTTTACTACTATCAAATTTGAAATATGTAAGTATATGAAACTGTGATAATGGCTCCCAAAATCTCGTTCAGAATTCCTGTTTAGTCTTTATAACATCTATCTTTATCAAAACAAAATTCAACAGTCTCTGTTGTTAAGAAAAAAATTTACTTTGTACATCCTAGGATGGCAGCTAAAAATCCCTCTGGGTAATTTAATTTGGATCTTCTACAGCAGCAGCATAAATTAATATATTCCAAGAAAGATTGTCTCTGACTGTTCTAACAGTATGTTAGATAAATCCCAAAGTGTCACCTCCAAAAAAAAGGCAAATGTCATGGCTTGCAAAGCTGAGTAAAAACTGCATTTTAATTGTTCTGTAATGTTTTATGCAATAAAATGCTTTATGAGTTGCCATCACACTGTCTGTTTGTATATGCCACTAGATTGTATACAAGGCATTTGAGTTAATACTGTGATTACACAAATAATGGAGCCAGCTATGTTAAAAGGATTTAAAAGCTACTTGTAATGTTTGGGTTGGCCCCACATATTATTCATTTGCACACACTCATGTGAGCAAAGCATTAGATCTCCCGCTTCTCCTCAGCTCTGGCCATCAGAGCTTTCATTTGCTTACTGACCTGGGATTCTCTTGATGGCATCACTCCTACTCAAGGCATTGCCTGCATATACGTGGGTACCTATTGGGAGCAATGGTGTATATGCCCATTGCTAAGCTCGGAGAATTTCTGTGCTTTCTTTCTATAACAAATACCTACACAACAGTCTGTGTAATTATTTTTCTGCTTTGCAATTCTCTAGTCAGATTCTCTAAGCTTCCTCCTGCTCCCCGTGTTTATACCATATGATGCAGCTCATGACAGCTGCATTGCAAGTGGCAGTGGCAGTCGTATAGATATTTCATCCAAACCAAACGTTCAAGTGTGGCAGGTATCAGTGTGTCAGCTGCAGACCAAAACAGCGTCCAAAATCATTGTGCTTGATAAAAAGTGGGAAATAAACACATTTTTTTAATGAATAAGCTGAATTGTCATTAAAGGGAAGAGGAAGTTTAGGTAGCCACCAATGATCACTTCATACTTTCACCATGCACTTTGGTGGATTTTCTTTATATTTAGGGGTCCTGAATGCTTTGGTGAAAGGAAAACATATATCAGACAGTTCTAAATCATTTTTAAACTTATTTACATTCCTGAAATTTAATCTTGATTACATTCTGCTTTTTGAAAATTATTTTTAATGCTGTGTTTAACTGTATTCATCTGCAGTGACATATTTATGGCATTTCATTATGTCCATAAACTCTAGAATTGCTTTAAGAAGTAAATTTAAAAGAAACCTTTCTGACAATAAGCCAGGATATCAGAGTTAAATGAAAGCCTTAGGAAAAAAGATCATCATGTATCAGAACTCTTGAATAACACAGAGTAGAATTCAGTGAATGATCATTTGTCGCTAAAGAAACAAAAAAAAAACAATATAAAAATAATTACGGCCACAAAATATGCATGATATTTAATGTTAATGGGTTTTAATGAACATTGATTTAGTTTGGAAAGAAAAAAAATGCAAAGAAAACATTACTTAAATTACATCTTGCTCTTAATGGTATTGATATAGAAATGCATTGTTTTAGAAATCCGGGCGTAAAGAAAAGGTTTTATGAACAAGACAGTATGATTGGGCTTTGCTTGCTGGTTGCAGCTCCTAAATTGATGGAGCTTTGCTTGAAAGAACTTTGACAGAATCACAGCATAATTGTGGTTGGATAGGATATTGATAGGGTATGACATATAAGTTGCAGATCCAAATATTAGCAAACAAATGAGACATCAGCACATAGGTACCTGCCTCCAACAACCTGAAAATTGTCTTCATCCGTTTTAGAACACAAGTTCAAAGCCTCCCTGTCTGCTAAATCACAGAGCTGGCATCAGCTGTGCCTTACTGGTAGTCCTTCAGAAATATGAAAAAACCCTTCACTGTAACCTAAACATATGCAAAGGATGGAAAAGCAGGAAGAAATTCATAACAAAATGACCTCTTAAATTATTAACTGGCAAAACTCCCAAAGGCATTTAAATAAATGAACCATACCTTGAACCAAAAAGGTAAAAATTATAACTTCAGGCTTATACTTTGTAAGTTTAATCAAACATAAATGGATTATTGAAACAGCATATGTCTTCCAATACTATTATTGCTAGAAACACATTTAGTGATTTACCGATAGAAATTGAATGAGAGGCTTGACTCTATCTCATCTAATTCTATTATTCACTGCTACTTTCCTGTTTTCTCTGAACAGCATCAGCTGTCACTTTAAAATTTCAGTCCCTTCAGAGTGCATGTGCAATTCTTAATTTAGCACATTTTCCAGCTGTTTTACATATAAAACCCTGTGTGGGTTTCATAAGCATTTTACACGTTGCTATGAAGCATCTACATCTTGCTATGTAGAGCCTTTCATCAGCATGGCATGAATAGGGAACTAAATTGTGAAAGAATTAGAAGAAAGAGAATAGAAGTTTTCAAAATGGGCAATGAGATCATGGAAGCATCAAACTGCTACTGGATTGTGATACATTGTCCTACTTTGTTAATCAAATCTCAACCTTACAAGTCAGACTGAGAAGTTCTATGTCTGACCATCTTCCATCTGAATCTCATACTTTCTTGAGTCCTTGAGTGGTCTGTTCCAGCTAATAAAATGGGTGAAAGAAAGGAGAGCGACATAGTAGGGTTTCTTATTTAAAAAAAAAAAAGAAAGAAAAAGAGGGAAGATATCACCCTGCTTTGAAAAGTTTTCAAAGAAACAGCATAATTCTTAAGGCTTTGTGATTAAAATCTTTGGGTCTGTTTCTGAGGCCTTTGTTGATATACTACAAAGTAGTTTCAATGGAATTTTATAGAAAAAGAGGAAATAGAATCCTGCTTTATGAAATTCTTTATAGCTAAATAAAAAAAAAAGAGAAAATAGACCCATTTTGTAAGTGTTTGTGGAATTTCTGCCTATTTCTGCCTGAAGGCCATAATGCTGCTCATTAGAATGATGGTACTTGTAGGAAATGGAATTTTAAAATCTTCCCTTGTAGTTAGTAAACAATCTAATTACTTGAATGCATTATTTACTTGAGCTGTTTGGATGCCCGGGAAGGGCCAGTAGCATTCACTGACCAGGTGATCTGTGCTGGCATAGCAAATGTCACTTACTATTTGTCTACATCAGAAAGTGAAGAGATAATTTAATTGAATTAGAATATGGCTTACATCATCATATAAGCTCTTTTGTAGAAACTTACTTTGCTTTCATGTATCCTTTCTTTATTCATAATGACATCCTCATGCTTGATGTGAACAACAATTTAATAAGAATATAACAAAAGAACGGAGACATAAACTGATAGTTAAACTGACAGTGCTCTCTTTCGGATAGCAGTGCTTCAGTATGCACAAAAGTGCTTTTAAGATGCACAAAAATAGGACAATACATCTGACATTAAAGCACAGGATGTTATCTGTATTTCCTAGTTAATACAGATTTAAATTTATTTTTAAAGATTAGTTTTATTGCAGATTATTTAAAGTTTTTCCTGTATGACTATCTTTAGAAATGTAAATGTGGGAGTTCTTATATACATACTATTATCTCCCATGCTGAAGTAATACCTTGGGAGGAGAAAATGTCTTGGTAAGTATACCCTTACGGAGGAACTTACATTGTTGAGAGAAACTGAGGTGTATTTGAGATGAATTGTTAACTGACAAACTCAGAAACCTAATTAACGCTTGACACCATTCCCTCTCCACAGCCATTTGTGTATATATACTTCATAGTAACAGCCAAAACCTCTGTGAAGTATTGTACTGAAGTCAGGTAACTAACTGATCATCTGGCATGCTGGCTGGAAAAGATCGATGAAGAGACCTCCATATTCCCACTTCTTCCCACTGCGCGCACGAGCATCCATATCTGACCACACAAATCTAAAATCTTTGGACAGTGCAGGTGACAGATTTTTTAATGAGAAAAATATCACAGAAAGCAAATCCAAAGTATTCCTATGAGATGTCATTCCATTTATTTTCATATGAGTTATTAATGTTTCCAATTGCTTTTACATTCACTTCTGTCACTGACTGTTCACTGAATGCCACATATAGTATATCCTGAAGGAAACCTAAGCCCTATCAAACTCAAGGATAAGTGAAGGCTGAAGGTCCACCTGGAGCCTACATACAAACCAAAGCTAAATATATATAAATTAAAGATTTATTTTTTTTCTCAAAAGAGCACTAATAGAACCAAGAGAGCTCATCTACTGAAAAGTGAAATGAAATATATAATTGCTCTAAACAGTTGTACAAAAATTCAGAACAGAAAAGTTAATCCTTTACAGTTCCCAAGAAACAGATATTTTTGCATGATATTCCCCAAAACAATGAATGAACTATTCAAGCATGCAAGATTACACTTAAGAGAACCTAAGTGAACAGGTGAAAAATAATTATTTCCATCAATTTATTGTCAGTATTAGATGAAAATAGTGTGTCCATTTAAAGAGCTGTGGTATTTTTTTTGTGCGTTTGTTATGAATGTGGTCTACCTCTGCATTCTTTGCACATGCAGATTCGCACTGAAGCCGACAGAATTTCTAGGTAAAGAATTATCTGAATCAACCCCAAAATTTAGTCAAATTGTTGAAGTGCAAACATTTTTTTAAAGTAAGCTGTAAATCTGTGACACAAGAAAAAGACTGCACTAAACATGTAGTGATGTGGTAGAGAGTGTGGATGGCAAACCAGGGCAGAAATATTGTGACTTCAGTTACAGAGGGTATCTGAAATGCAAGTTAAGTTGTACTAAGTTAAACCTAATTCGGCATTATCAACTGAATTGAAAACTGAAATATGTTGTTAGAAAATCAACATTATCAGCTAAATTGAAAACGGAAATATGCTGTTAGAAGCATTTTGCAATTCCTAATTTTATCCTGATTATTGAGAGCAAGAAATGCATTTAAAAATAAAATGGACAGCCACATAGATGTGGTTCCTGTCTGTACGTAACGAGATAACAGGCTTCAGATGGAGAAGAACCATTATCAAGTATATGTGATGCAAACTGTTGGTAGAAAGAAGACAAAGAATCAGAAGTATTCTGCTCTCATACTTTGTATTTTAGTGACTGCAATGACTTCAGTTCAACTTGGAAATGAGTCACTACAAACTGGCATCGCGCACGTGGATTTGATGTTTTCTGCGCTGAGTTACGGTGAATGAAATCTTTGTTACTTCCTTCTGTGGACACAGAGATTTACCACCACTGGGCTGCCAGTAAGTATGTCGTTCATATTTACATCTGTATAGCTGAAGTTTACTGAAAAGAAATTTCAGTATGGGTTAGAATGGAGCATGTAAATGCTCTGTAAATCCATAGATTTGTGGTTTTGGTAGATGTGCTTTTCAAGATAAAATGAAACACAATGCAAATGTTCAATATTAAAAGGTAATATTGAAATGAGCAGATTTTAAAAGGCTGGATACAGCCTGTACAAGTAAGTTCACACGGACAGGTACATTAATACACTGAACTTTAATCCTGTCACTGAAGGTGGGCTAGATGTGTGTACTTCCTAATATATACGGGTGAATCTTCTTCTAGTTAGTTCTTAATCTCTAAAACACACTAGGCAGCACAACTGATCTGCCATGGTAAGGCTGTTTGTGTCTGTGGTTTTTGTCTATGTTCCATTTTCAGAGATTTCCTGCAGTTAAAGGTTAAAGAAACACCCCAATACACATACAAGACATGTTTGTTTTAATTTATTCTTTGAGTTTTGGATGATTTTTTGTTACTTTCCTCATCTGAAGTGCATTTTCTTCCATCCTTTATGCCTCTAAATTTTTTCTAACTTCCTTTTTAGTATTAAAAATCCCCATTGCCTTGCCATGGAGTTTCTACTGCTATCAGTGCTCTAATGTACACTTAAAAATTCAAGATAAAAACTTGGTGGGTTTACTGTAAAGAAGGCTGTAGACATTAAAATGCCTTCTTTTTGCTTAACTACTCTATAACCTTGATAACATGACAGAAATAAGCGTGGGAAGCTGTTGCCTGTGATACAGCACCATTAAACTATTCTCC
>VWZY01000833.1:63583-80735 GCA_013399075.1 Chloroceryle aenea
AAAAAGCAGGAGCCTGAGAAGCTAAACACAAACATAACTGGAATTATGTTGAATATCTTTGGACAAATAATGACATAAACAGAGAATGAATTAAAATCAGCAGAGGGATCTATATTTATGTACACTAGCGAGCAGATCTGTGAGTAAAACAGAGGAACTAGACAAAGCATCATTTTAACAAGAAATGTAATTCATTAGCAGTGGAAAAGGAATAAAAGAAGGGAAAAGCAAGTCATAGCTTCTTTTCCTAGAAACAGAATACCTATTTCCTGTCTGGATTGCAATAGACAAAAGCTAAGGAGAGCTGCCAGTTATCTAAATTGATACATGCCTGCTTTGAGTTAAGAAGAGTTCTGTCATATATTTTGTTGAGCTCTTTTCCAGATGTTTTTAGCTGCCACATCTCATTGTACTTGTGTCGTCCTTTAATTTGCATGAGAGAAGATAATATAATTGAAAAACTCAGGAGTAAGACAAGTTCAGATTACTAGCAGAGGCAAGTTAATTTGTTATTCATTAAATGCTAATGAACCCAGCAGCTATGTTTTATTTGGTTTACTCTGTTCGAAATTGGAAAGGTCTTGTAACACGGCTAAGTCTATGATAAACAGGGATGCTATGTTGTTTTCCCTGATGTTCCACTAGAATAAGCAAGTTTGTAAAGCTAGGTAACTATGAATATATGTGTGCTGTGAAGCATCCTCAAAAGGCCAACCTAAACCAGTTAGGAAGCAATTTGCATATTCAGATTCCTTTGAGAACTGTGGATGGAATGTTGACCCTTTAGGGCCCAGTTTTTGATATGGTTTCCATATGGAATGGGTCAAGCATAGTGCACAAAAGGCTTGCACAGTGATTTGTACTTAAAATCCAGAAGAGTCTGGCTTCCACAGCTGTTTGTGGTCGTGTCACCAATACGATTAGATGTCCGTAAATGAACTGATCTTTTGCTACCACTGATGTTGTTGATAATGCTGCATAAATGGCTAAAACCAAAACTATTGTATAACAATTGCAGAGTTATGTGAACATTTAAGAAAACCCCAAACAAACAAAACAAAACAAACAAAAAAAGTCCACACCAAAATATTATTTTAAAGAATTTTGGAGTTACCATCTGCTCAGGGGAAAAATGGTGTTCACCTCAGAATCAGACACAACTCTCATTTACCACCTTAAAAGTTAGAAAGGCCTTGTATCTTCTCATTTAGTTAATGTGGTCTCGTGACCACCATTCCGATCAATTAGTCTGTGTCTATGCAGGCAGATAAGGACTTGGTATCTGAATTAATTCCAGGAAAAATAATTTAAAAGTAAGGAAAAGATTCTATACCAAGCGGAACAAACAGCGAACACAACTATTTCCTCAGTAAGATTGATTATATATAGCTTTCACAGCAGCTTTTTTAGCCAATAAACCCGAATTTTTAACAAGTTTATTACAACTTTAGTCTCAAGTGTGTTATCATATCCACACAGATAAGCCACTGAATTTATGGAGGGCTGCTGCATCCTTTGGGCTAGCTCAGCCTGACCAGTGAATCAAACAGGTAATTTCAAGCATCTCAGGAGTGCTTCCTCTCTGAAGACAGAAGCTGCATTCAACACTGACAACTTCACTGTAAGTTTTTATGTATTATCCCCAAGTAAAATCAGATACAGTGGATGTGAAGAAAAAAAGAAACCAGTTTCACCTTACCATAGGTATATAAAGGTAAGGCTAAGTTCAAATATAGGAGTCATCTGACCATATGTTACTTAAAAAGTCCTACATCTTTTTCTCTGCTATACTGGAAAGGTCTGAATTGATGCTTTGTCATTTGGCTTTTAAGACTGAACTTTTGGAAACAAACCTGGGTAAATCATGGCTAGGGAATAATTTTCCCTCCTCCTCATTTTCTCTGCAACATCACTAAGCTGCAAGAGGTCTTTGCTGATGCAGTAGCCCATGATTTTAAGATCAAATTCCTCCAACAAAGCAGGAAATATATAGTTCTACAGAAAGCACATCTGCTGAATTGCTTTCATTCATCTCTTGTGACTGGGAGAGTTCCCAGTGCTGTGGGTATTGCTGGATTTATGCCATGGAGGGAAAAAATAACTTATACAGATGCCCTTTACTCTAGTCTACAGTGTATGCACAAAGCCGCAGAGAACTTTGTCACAGTGTCCCACATTCTTCTGTTTCTCTTCAGAGGATCCGTTTGCTTATTTTCTTTCAAGCCCAAATACATGTATTAAATTCTCACGTGCCTCACTCTCAAGAGTGCTGCTACTTTCATTAATGAGATAGGGATGTCACAAGAAAAGACTGTTTTATTTTGTTATTGTGGTGGCTCAGATCAGGGCCTCCTGACTCTGTTTAATTTGATGTAAGATAGAACTCAGCATTTTAACATTAGATGAATGAGCAGCTTCTTTTCCACCTGTGAAGAAGCAAATGCACAAATCTCTTTAACTCCTTCAGTAGCGACTAAATCAAGCTACGATGGAGAGACAGTCCCCGTGCTTTGTAACGGTGTACATTGTGACCTTTGTGTTATTTAAATGTACTTGTTACAATTCCTCTATTTTTCTACCAGCTTTTAGGTCTGTGGTTCTTTATTCTGTGGTTCATTATTCTTGAATGAGAAAGTCTGCCATTTTGGCTGCCTACACTGCTGACTGCTGTGCTGTTGGTAACAAACCCTGCGGTCCTAGTGACAGATTTTTAGCACAGATTTCTGATATACTGACTTGCCCTTCTGGGTATCTCTCTCTTTCATTCTCTCTGATTCAGAAAGGTTGAGAGAAACACTGAATACAGGATTTTGACTAACTTCAGCTCTGCTAATGCTTCACAAAACACAGATGTGGAGTTATTTTTATAATGCAACAGTATAGAACATTTTGTCCTTGTAGCTAAGGAGATTTCATATCGTGTTTTGAAATAAAAGTCTTTTCTTAACCTGCCAGAACATAATCATTAAACAGAACCAAGGTCATATCCCTAGAATGTAAATAAAGAACATTTTAATAATATATGTAGTCACTAAGCAAAGACAGAAAAAAACCTAGCAATAGCTTGTTGCAGGATGAACTTAAGTTCTAAAGAAACTGGTATGTATATACGTCACAGAATAAGGTATAAAATCCACAGATTTACTTTTTCATATGCATGTTTATTTATTCACATGTGCATATAAAACCAGAGTTCAACCTCAGGGCTGATTAGGAGTGTGTTCTTATCACTAACTTAAACTTTGTGCATTTTTAGCCAGAGATACGTTGCATGGTTATATTTTATTATGGTTTTACTGAGCAGTAGCACTTAACTAAAAGAGTCAATTATTAATACAGGATGGGTTGGGATGTAGACGAGTAGGCACCAAAAAAGTACACAACTTCTTTAAATAATCAGCAGGTATTATAGCATGAAGAGAAAAGCATGTTAGTAACAGGACTCAGTCCTCCCTCCTCCCTCAGCAGCGATGAAGCAGACTCTAGGATCAGCTGCGTTTGTAAGTTAGAAGGATTTCTTCCTGTTACATATAAACCCAAAGCAGGAATTTTCTTAGAATGGCCACTAGCTAACAGGCTTAGATTTATCCGCATGTTCATATGCACACACATATGCACCGACACAGCCGGCGCAGATCATTCCACGTGTGCGAGTGTTTATCGACATGTATGATGCATTGTATGCTCAGCTTGCAGTTCAGAACTAGTTAAAAGAAGAAATTTTCCTCACCAGAAAAAAAAAAAGAAAGTCTGCCAAGATTCTGAGACTGCACCTGTGAAATATGATATAGAAAATTAAGTTCTATAGGATAAACTTCAAATTGGGAGTGAGTTTCAAAGGCACATCAAAAGACAAACACACAAAAGTACTCTGGACTATAAAGTTATAGTTGTCCTTACTTCTGTCAGCATTAAAGATTTTATTTTTAAGGCAGTCTTTTGAGGGGGAAAAAAGATAAACATTAAGGTCAAATGACTCAATTACACTGATATGTTTGTATTTCCAAGGAAAATTTCCTTTTTTGCTTATTTATATTTTACAAAAGAATGTGCAGACTCTATGTCATTATATAGACCCCTTCATTAGCTCTAGAAGTTCCAGATCCTGGTACCAAAAAGCTGGACTTTCCTGTAAGACACGGGGTTTTTCTTTATGTAATGATTTTACTACCTAACAAAGCTTGAACCATTTATCATGGGAAGCATTCTCATTTTTCAGATAGCAAAAAATCATCTGCAGTTTTTTGTTTGTTTGGGTTTTTTGATAGGCATGTAATGAGGCTTGTAGAAACACGACACAAAGAAATAGAATTAATAAATCAAATTGTATGGAGAAAACCTCAAGGAACTGACAGTAGAAATGACAAACAACAGGGAACTCTGCAGCTTTTCTCACTGTCAATTGAAACCCATTTATTCTTCTGCTACTTAGGCAAGTATTTTAGGGCAATATCCTCTCACCATGGTATTGTCAGTGCAGGCTAGGACATACAAGAGATGGTTAGAAATCTCTGAAGTTCATTTTGAGGTGTATACTAGAGAACTTGTGGATGAAGAAAGAGGTAGGATTCACTGAGGCTCCTATAAGGTATTTTCATTATAGGTGATAGTTTTGCACCTTGCAAAATGCTTTATAAATGCAAAAAAAAATGTTTGTAACAGACTTTCTGGATAGAGAATCCATGTCTAAAATCCTGTCATAAATATCTGAGGGCTGAGTGTCAAGAGAAAAGGGGCAGCCTCTTCTCACTCGTGCCCTGTGATAGGAGAAGGGGGAATGGATGTAAGCTGGAGCGCAAGAGGTTCCACGCTAACTTGAGGAAGAACTTATTTACTGTAAGGGTCACAGAGCGCTGGAATGGGCTCCCCAGAGAGGCTGTGGAGTCTCCTTCTCCAAAACCCACCTGGATGCATTCCTGTGTGACCTGTGCTAGATTATATCATCTTGCCCTGGCAGGGGGATTGGACGCGAATATCTCCAAGGTCCCTTCCAACCCCTGACATCCTGTGATCCTGTGAAAGTAGACTGACCAAGTCTGATGGTTGGTACTTTTCTGTGGTTTACGTTCAGCAGAGAGAGAGAGTTTGCTAGGACAAATGGCAATGAGGACGCATCAGCCTTTGTTTCCAGCAGCTCTCCACTATCGCTCTCTGTTCTAATGAGTCTGAACTGAAATATAAATGGATCTTAATGTCAAGCAATTTTCTCACTCTATCAGAAAGGTTGCGAAAAGGGAGGTAGTATGACACTTCCATATGCTCATGGTGTGTAGCAGAGTTCAACTGCATTTTAAGGGAGGCGGATAGGATGAAAATTAGAAGGAAACAGTTATTTAAAGATATTTGTATTTGTAGACAGAAAAAATGAGGGCATTCAGTTACTGCACTGGTTATTTTGCTGCCTGGGCATAAGTCACTTAGGTACCTGCATGGTAACAATTATCATCTATGTTTTCGTAATAAGTATAGAAAGCTTTAATTTCAGCAGTGTTTAACTCTGTATGTGAGGTCAAATTCCATGAGGGAGACAAGAAGATTTGCCTTCTGGTAAAGCCAGTGGGAATAAAGAAAATCAAACGAAGGCTTGCGTTCTGCATAGATATATTTTGCTTTCCATGGAGATTTTAAGTAAATTCAGGATTTTTTTTTTCTGTTTTGGGTGCTCAAGTAAAAAAAAAAAAAAAGTATATAATTGTACTTATATTAGAATATGTAATTTTTTTCTCAAGTTAATCTTTTGTTCATATTTTAATTAGTCTTTTTGCTTTTAAATCGTCTCTGGATCCCATTGGACAAAGCATCTGGGCCTGTGCCACATTATTTGGTTTTATGCACATGCCACTGTATGTATTTTAATGTGCTCGTATTTGGAGTAGTAAACCAAATATTTCATATCCATAGTGTTGCAGTTCAGGCATAAATTTTACCCTTAAACTAAAAATAATTTACTTTCTCTTAAGTTTTAGTTAATGAAAAGTAAAAATTGAAAGCTAGACTTCTTACAGAAAAATTGAAAATTGTAAATGGAACATTTATTTTTTTTTCACCTAAGGGCTGAACACTCTAAAAAGTACAAACGTTTCATGTGACTTAATCAACTTGTCTGCATTATAGATATGTGTAGCTTATTCTGAGTTCATCAGACTAACCATTTTATGCTTATTAACACTGAACTTCTTATATTGTTTTTAAAGATGTAGAGGTTTGTGACGTCGGCAACAACATCTGTGTGTTCAGTCAATTGTATACCAAGATAAGGTTTTTCCAGTTCTTTAATTGGAAAATGAGGTTTTGGTATGGTTTTGTTGTTGTTGTTGTTGTTTGGTGGTTGCTTTTTTTCCAATTTTGTATTAGTTTAGTTCAAGCACTACAGTTTGATGTTTCAGACTATGTTTGTTTCCTACTGGTTTAAAACACATCTACGTGCTTTTCATCCTTCATTTGCTTCTTTCAACAGAAACATGTGGTTTGTCCCTACTGGGTAGGACACAGAAACTTTTTTTCCTATCATCTCCCCTCTTCTAATCCCACCGTTCTCACTCCTTGTTTCCATTTATAATTTTCATTTAATTTTAAATCAAAGTGCACCAAAGTAGTGGAACTTCATCTCAGTGGAACATTGCCAGACACGCATGCAAAAGGAATGTCTGTGATCATGACTACTTTGTGACTTGCTAATATAAAAGACTTTGGGATTTTAGTTTTTTAAAGAAAAGCTACAAACAATTCAGAATAAAAAATTCAGGCCTTAAAGCTTAACATGAATATGTACATATTTTTATTCTGGCTGAAGCAGGAAATACCAATTTTTGTTTTATTTTTTAAATTCCTTTGCTAGTAATTGAATTAAAGATAAGAATGTTACAGAGAAGCGCTTGATGTTCTGTTGTAAATTAGCTTGGACACTGAGAAGTTCCACAATGTGTCTCTAATGTTCCTCGTATAAAGCAGTTTAATAAGATGTAGTAATAAACATGTAAAATTAGATTTATGGTATCAAGAGGCAAAATAACCTCATTACACAGAAAGCTCCAACAAACCGAAGCTTGCCTAATTTATAATCCAGTAGTAGTTTAATTTGTAAACCTGATTATTGCTCTTAACAGAGTTCATCAGTACCTCAGAGTCCTATAAGGTGCTTGAATGATACTTGTTATAATTAATATTTAGTCTTTAAGACTGTTTAGAGTTTTCTAAACTTTCTAATTGGTTCTTGTAATTCGTCTCTTAAAATTTGCCAGCTGTGCAAACTTCATTGCTACAAGGATCCAGAGGGGCTTCACAGACTGAACATGGCATCGCATTGATCAATCAACACTTCACATTCTCCCGTAGTAGAAGATTCGGATCCCCTTTCTGAACAGCATTGCTTCTTCCTCTCATTCACAGGTAAGTATTATTCCTGTATCTGTAGTTATGTCATTTAATGAATCTAGGGACATGGACTGATTGTCTCCAGAGAATGACACTGGAGCATAAAGTCTGATTCTTCACTGAATTTCAGGGAGTGTAAAAAAATCTACAGAAAGCATAATCCATAGGGAAAGGAATGTGGCAAGTATGTATTTTACCCAGAATAGCGGTTCCAGTGTGATTTGCATCAGTGATACTCATACACTTGAGTTTTTAAATTCCAAAATTCCCTAACTCTAGCTGTGAATACTTGTGGTATGTTCAGCATGGAAGTCTGAGCTTAAAAGAGTTGACAGACCTGAACTACCATCTCTGCTTTCTTACTTAGGGAACAAACAAACTCCCATTAGAGAGCCTGCTGCTCTACTCCTACAGCTTCAAAGTGTGGTGTTGTTTTATTTTTGTGGCTCCCTGCATTTTTGCTCGCTCTGCTCATTAAGAACTGCACATCAGCAAATTGTCTCGCCTTCGCCTCTGCTGTCTTCCAGGCTGGAGCTATCCTGCCCTCCAACTGCTGAGAGTCTTACTGCTGCCAGGTTTAATTGATTAGTATTGGACAGCAGTGCTTCCCTGCAGTGCTTGTGTTTCATGACATCATCAGAATAATTGACAAAACGATGGGGCTGAACAGCGTGCAAACACTTCAGGAAGTATCACTTACTTGATGCTAGTTGCAATCTATGCCCTCATGATACTTATGAAAGCTTATATGGAAAGTGCTGTGTAAACAATAGAGTTGCCTCCTCCAAGGCAAGATGACAAGGGAAAATCTGAGTGGATGCCATGGTTCCTGATAGGAGTAGTACATCTGCTGATTGTGTCTGTTTTTTGTTGAGTATTAAAAAAAATGGTCTTAATCACAAACCTGAGGTTTCCCCATTAGCACATTGAAGAAATGTAGAAAGTCTTTTTCACACAGCCAGATGACTTAGAGACAGAACTTCTGCCTGAGGTGATAGGAAATTGAAAAGAAAAAATAAGTGACTAATCCCTCCTATTCCAGTGTAGGTCTAGCATTAGGGATTAATTACCGTGGCATTGCTATCTTATCTTTTGTTGCCGCACAAAACACATCAAAAATGGACATCATGTAATTTAAAAGAAGGTGACATTTTACATTCTTTTTACTTTAACCAAATAAATAATGAATCCAATAAAGGAATAATGAATATAATTTTACATTTATATGACAGTTTCCAAAGCCTACTTTCCGATTTCACAGCTGAATGTTTTACTTGTGCATCAACATAAGATCCTGAGGCTCACCTCAATATTTTTTTCTGTGTGGCTTTTGATCTGAAACCTCCAGGTCCTTATAGTGTGGTCTCAACTGTTTTTTAATAGCAGCAGACCAAACAAATTTTTCACATAGCTTGAAATAACCACTACAACTTAGAAAGTGCTCAAAAGTTCTAAATGTTGTTAGATCTTTACAGTAGCTTATCCCAAGTTAATTCAATGGTTTCGTTCATCACCTGACAGAAACACATTATTTCAGCTTTGGTACAAGACCTTGGCTCTGTTTTTGCCTGCTGCTTTTGTTTTCTTTTGCTTGGATAGAGGCATTTGGAAAAGCAAGCAGTCAACGTCAGCTCTGCTTACTGGAGAACTGAACTTGGAGATCAACTCTTGTTCAGATTTTCTTAACAAGTGATCCTGTAGAATATATAGAAGCCCATTATTTCATTAAATTCTTATCAATATATGCATTCTATGTTCATTATGCACTACAGAAAGTCTGACAGGAGCAGGTATGTACCCTAGTTAAGTTTTTATTATTTTTATATATAGATTTTCATAAGGTCTGCATCAAAACAGCTGCAGGAGGTCAAACACTATGTTGGTGGGAATCGGTGTACTTGAGTTGATAAGACGACTAGTAACATTTTTCCATAGTACACGAAAGAGGATGCTATCACTACGGCACTGCCATTATACCAGCTTGAGTGCTCACTGCTGCTGTGTCTTTTTTCCTCTCTTATTCCCAAGATGATAGAAACAGCCACATTCTAAAGCTCTTATCTCCAGTCTGCAGAGGGAGAAGAGAAGCATGTGGTATGCTAAGGGTGCAATTTTCAGCAGAGAATGGTAAATTACTTAGGTGCCTAACTCCTATTTTCAAAAGTGGTACAGGACCTTTTTAAAGCAGCTGTTCTGTTCACAAGAAACTAATCTACTTACTTACTGCAGGAAACATCCAGTTTTATATTAATCATACAACAAAGAGGATGCAGGAGGAAGTTCCCCAGAATAGATAGGAAACAAGAGACAGAGAAGAATCCCTTATCTCTGTGTGAAACTGACTGACTCTGTGTTAATCCCTTTCTTATTCCTTATTTACAAATGAAAAGATATTTCTTAAATCTAACAGGACTGTTTTTTCTTATCTTAGGTGGAAAGAACTGTTCTCTCTTACTTCACCTTTTCCCCTTTTCCTCTCTCAATCCCTCAGTTCTATAGACTCTTCCAGTGCCTTGTGTTCCCAGAAGGATGAAATCTTCTTGGCCTCTCTTCCTTCAGAAAATCATTAGGAAAAGCAAAGGACTCCCGCACTCCATGAGTCACTTCATAAGCAAACACTGTCCTGATATTTGCTTAGAATTCAAAGACTAGAGCAAAGATTATGCTTAAAAGAGCATAATGCCCTTTGAATAGCAAGGATCCAGTTTACTCCAGAATGATACATGGACTACTGGAGGGCGGGTAGCTCATGAAACTTCTGATATACGAAAAATTCTCTTGGATTAACTCTTTCATTTGAGTGATACATGCGAACTGATTTTGAAAAGCTTGGTTTACAGTTCTTGTGATGGAAAGGGCATGCCTAATAGATAATGTGCTGTCCCATTCTTGTTTCAGGGGAGCTATAAAATCTAGGGCAGTGCCAGTGACTGGACTCCAGCAGAGCCTGTTTAAGAAAGGTTTTTCTGAGCTGTCTGTTGCTCTGTTGCTGTCTGGAAAAATCTGCCATATGTATCACTACTCATCTCTCTCGCTGCTTTTTCCAATTATGCTCTGTATACCTATCCACTATGGATTTCACACCAAAAACAAAAGGGTAGCTGAAGTGCAGATAGCTCATCTTGTGGGTAAAAGAAGACTTCTGTGCCCCACAACCTAAATTCATTTTATGACTCTACTTCCGTACTCCTGACCTTGCCCTAGCGGCTACATGTTGCTGCCTTTGATACACACTAGGATGCTGCCTAGCTCCAGTGGAGGAAAATTTTACAGGTGTCTCGTCGTGACTTCTGTGAATAATACAATCTCTCTAAGATGAGCACAGAGCTAGATTGGTTTAGGGCAATATATTGAGTCTGTTCTGGCAAAGTGCTGCCAACTCTTACTATGACTTATTTGTTTGAGTTTCAGGTAGTAGCTGAGTACTAAGAACGGCCAGTTGCTTTGGCTGACTTCACAGCTGAATCTTGACAGTCATATATGACATGTCAAGTTGGTAAAAGGGATTTCAGAGAAGTATAAAAATTATTTGCTTTTGCCTTTTTTTTTTTTCCCCCCCCCCAAGTTTTGCTGCAGCTAGGAAAAGCACTAGGTAAAGAGATGGAAATATACCTAACTAAACTTTTTTTGCTATTTTTCATGTTATACTACAAAACTCTTGAAGCTATATAGCACAAGCAAGACAAGATTTATTCTTTGCCCAGTTTTGTATATACCAAATTGTGGTCTAGATTACTGAGATTCATTCAGATGCCGTGAGCTTGTCTTTCTCAGAAATAATTTTCATCTTTTCCTCAGTCCTCTAGCCTAAGTCTATGCTTTAGTCTCAAAGCATAGACTTTTTTATTTTTTGATGCAGAGTTCTAGTTGGTTTCAGTTTTTGACGTACCTTCTTTAATGATGGCAGATATTCAGCACCACTTCTGGTAGAGATGAGAGTATTGTCAATTCTCTCTTTAACAGGCTGGATAAGCAGATTTTCCAAGTCTATATGAAAAATCCCAGATCCTAATATTTTATACAGCAGTCTTGTGATAACACAGTACTTTTCTTAACAGCACTGTGTTTTCTTCAGTTCTTTTCTAACTGGGCTTGCTAGTATGCCTGTAGCCTTAAAATTGCACAGATAAAAAAAAACCAAACCTGTCTTCTTTCTGGCCCATTTACATTAATCAGATTCTTTTTCTCGGAGGTAGTGAATAATTCTGATTTCATGTGGTTTGGCTAGACATCATTTTACATATAACTCCTGACATATGAATAGTATGTCCTCTTAAAAGTGCTGAATCTACATCGAGGAATTCTTTAATGCTAGTACTTTGTAAGGGCCTAAGAGAAAACTCTCCTACTGATATTGTTTCTCATAATAATTTTTCTTAATAGTACAGTATTTTTTGGTTTGCTGTGTCTGTTTTAGAAGAATGAAGACAGGACCTCATTACTGCATTACATACATCCAAGCACTTGTTATCACATTCACGTGCTTTTTTCTGCATCTAACCTGATCATAAAATAGCAGAAAGTCTCATGCCTGTATCCACCGTTCCTCTGCTATACCCTGTTGACATCTGGCATGTCTCTACTCCTCTGGGTGTTTCAGCTTCAAAAGGTAAAATGCTCAGAGGTTTTTTTCACCTTCAGACCCTTGAGATCATACTTTTCAGCTAGAAAATATTCTCTTATGTGTATTTTAGCGTTTTCTGGTGAAATGCCATTGCTTAAAGCATGTAGTTATATGTTATGTTTAGACATTTTAATTTAAATAACTGATTAAATGTTAACTCTCCTGTGACAGGAACACATTTTAGGAGCCAGGACCCATCCTGATATGCTTTTGCATTTTCATTTCTTTGAGCTGTTCTTGCCGTGTAGGTGCAAATATTAAGTTATTTGGTGCTTAGAGTGTTGCTGTTAATCATGCTGCTTTAGGCCCTCTGCAGCACTTCTGATTTTCTTTACAGATGCAGTGTTGCCTGTGCTCTTCTAATGTATGAGAGCCTAAGGTACTCTTAAAACTCAAACATGTATCTGTGCCTTTAAAAAGCTGACTAGTGCCTGTGGCCCACTGAACAGCATCGCTATGACTGTGAAAAATGTGGCAGAATCTGCATTTCATTCCCGTGCTATCAAAGGATTGACACAGTGTTGCATGAAAAAGGGTAAGTGGAAAAGTTGCAAAAATTATCTTAACTGGAATTTAAGAGCAAGCATCACGTTTGGGAGCAGACAGAAGCAGAGCAAAGTTAATAAATAAATGATGCTGAACCATCATTTATTTCTTCTTACATATTAAAGTATTGTAGAAGTATTATGCATTAATTTTCTTTCAGTCATCTTTTTTTTTTTTTAAATAGATAAGTATGTGATAAAAGTGGTAGTTTCAGAAGTTTGCTGTCTAGTTTTTCTTTCAAGATTACGTCTAAAAAGGATATTTGCATGTATGGAAAAATGTAAAAGACTAAAATTGTAAAAAGCATGTAGCCCAAATGTTGCAATACTTCTCTACAGTGGTTTGTAGATAGCTTTGCCAATTACTTGTTTCTTCTTTCCCTTTTTAAAAGAGAAATATCAAAGGGAGAAAGCAGCAAAAACCTCTTGTTCTGAATAGACGGTCATTGTCTGGTAGACTACTATGTAAATTCTTTTTTTCTTTTTTAATTTTTTTTCCCCCTATTTGTGATTTCTCTATACAAGAGTCACATACAAGACACTCACATAGCTTGAGTGTGGTTCTGTGGGCAAGTGACAGCAGCAGAAGCTGGTTGTTGGGACTTGTATCCTTGTATCCCTAACCCATGGAGGAGGAAACAAGGCTTTAAAGAAAAAAAACAAAGCAAAACAACAAAAACCCATGCTGAATATCTTTCAGTTTTGTGCAGATGATTTTTTATTTGCAGATTGAAATGCAATTTGTAACCCCTCAGATGGGCATTCATAACCGATATGAAATTCTTCTGAGACATCCAATTTAAGATGGAAAAATATGAAAAAAAACGCAATAAATGTAGATTAGTAATGATAATTTTAGTAGGGATTAGCCATTTACCAGGTCTTAGTTGTCTATTTAATTTCTCACTTCAATGTGTCCAGAAGAAAGTAACTAATTAAGTAAGTCCATTAATATTATTTCTTTCAAAGACTTGTATCAGAATCCAAGTTGTGTGAGTATCAGAAGCTGAACAACTGTGAGATATTTTTCCTTAGCCCATGTGTACCTTACCAATGGCCTTTCCAGGAATGCTTCACCTGTGATACCTTTTGTTTAATGTACATGCTCTAATCTGCTTGACTTCAATGAAATACGCATTTCAACAAGTAATTTCTATGAGCATGATCAAAACATCAGAGTTGGAGATCTAAACTGTAAGTTCCTTTGAAGTTCCTACATAATTGAAAAATGCAGAAAATTTCTGTTCTGATGGGCTGCAAATTAAATCGTGAGCACTCTCCATTCTGGGTAAAAGCAAAAATGTGTGCTCTGAAATGCCAAGAAGCAGCCTGCCCTCAATCTTAGCTCCTTCCAAATTTGATTTTTGTTGTTATAGATAAACTTAGAATAAATAAATATCATGAAAGGTCATCCTTTTGAAATTTTTTGCTATTTACAGAATTTTCATAAGTGTCTTGTTTTTTTCTTTGCTCTTTAATACTGCTGATATGAATTGTGTAGTGCTCTGAGCACACTAATCCATAGTCTTATGGAAGTGACATATACCTGATGTCAGTAATCATATTGATCAATATCAGCTGCAATGATCTGTGGGAATATTTCTGTTAAATACCAACTACTAGTCTAAAATGTCAAAATATTAATTAGTTCCTGTCTAGAGAACTCATGTGAAGCGTACAAAAAGTGGAGCTTGTTTCTGCAATCCAGGTCTATTCCAAATCCCACTGAAGTCTGTAGGAGGTTTTTCAAAGCAAGCATGATAAAGATCATAAAGGCTTTGTAGTTCTATGATGTATAGTGCTTTCTTTGCTTTTCTAATTCAGGCAAAATGGAGTCAGAACTGGACCTGTGAGCCACAGGAATGCAAAACATTTTCATATGCCTGCAATTTTCAAGCCCCATGGATAAAAATTAAAAATAATAACAATCTTACTTGTGCGCTCATGGTAACTCAATGCTATGCAACCATTTGGAAGTTTGGGGTTTCTATTGACTGCAAATAGCATCTGTGCTCAATTACATTCCGTCCATTAGGAGGTAGGGCTTTCAGAAGTAATAAAAGCATCTTAAGAGATGGTTTGCACTACAGAGCTAATGGTTCTGAATCAGACAATTCAGCTGATTCTACCGGTACTGCAAAAGGGAGAATGTTCCGCATGCAATGGAAATTATTTCATGAATCATCTCAGGATTTCAAAGAAAGGAGGGGAGTATCATTACCAATTATTCTCTATAAAATGAGTCTAGCAACATACCATCATCTAAAAAGCAAACGTGAAAGGTTGCTAAATTGGATATTTAAATGTTGCTAATGAGAATGAAGTGAGTTGATGAACATTGAATCACTCCTTGTCAGTTTTTAAACAAAGATTATCATTCATTTTCTTTCTTGTGCTGACAGATAACGTTTCTTGTTCAAATGAGTCTTCATAGCTTTTGATAAAGACTGCAGAAAATTGCATTCTCTTGCCTACACTATATATTCTGTTATAGCTTGGTGCAATAACAGTTGCAGGATGATCATTTGGGATAATCCACAACCCTCTGCCCTTCTGAGGGGTTTGGATTTTTCTGTTTGAAGCATGATATGTGCCATGGCATTGCTATAACACTTTGATCCAATGATTAATTTAAAAGGGTTTTTTTACAAAAAACCCTATCTATTTAATAGGTTTTTTTGTTTGCTTAACACTTTCTTGAAAAAAAAACGTGGTATATGTCTACACAGAATCTCATGTACCATGTTAAAACCAGGCAACTATCTTGCCAGACATGACTGCACTGTTACTTGTCAACGATAAATCACCTCCAAGATATTGGAGCACTCGATAGCAGAAATCAGCACCTACTATGATGTTCAGTGGCAGTGTATTCAAACTGTGGGCTATTAATGAGGAGAATTAAAGATCTTGCTTCCCTTTCATTAGTCTGAGAAAGACTGGTGTTCTTCACAGAGGTGTGTTGAAACATGTAAAAAAATGTAAACAAAAAATGTATATGACTTTTTTTTTTTTTTTTCAGTGTCTATGGTTGATTCTACAGAACTGTGAAAGAGTATTAGAAGCTAGAGGTGAGTAGAAATTTTCCTGGACATAGGCAAATGCACCTGGATTACCTGCTGGGATTTGTGCGTCTCATTGTTATGGACCAAAGAGAAAAGATAATACTGAGGATACTCATTCATTTGTAGGACACATAAGACAAAAGGTACAAAAATGCTTTGGATACTGGTCCAAAGGATAATCGGGAAGGAAGTTCTCAGGTGGGTAATCAGATTGTGATACTTTGTTTGCCAGAGGAGCACATTGGAAAACAGTGTTAATTTAACATCAAACATCAAAAGACTGCATCAACTCTTATTTCATCACAGAATGATAAATCTGTCAATGATCTAAACTTAGAAGTCAAAGCAAGCAATTACAGTGTCTTAGAAAACCAGGTAGATATTGTGATATAACATAATGCATTGCCTAAATTTGAATAAAATATTCAAATCAAATCTGTTCATCTAACCTGAGAGTTGATCTAGTTTGCATCACTAGTCTGAAAACGAGGACAACCAGAATCACCATCCCTGGATGTTTTTAAGAATCGCTTAGGTTTAGTGTTGGGGGATATGGTCTAGGGGTGAACTTGTAGAGTAGGGTGAATGGTTGGACATGAGGATCCCATGGGTGATTCTGTGAACAAAACATACAAGAATCCTAAAAGTTTCACTGCTTTGTGTTTGTTTGTTTGCCATTGTTTTGTTTGCAGATGATCACTTACTTGTCTTTCTGCTAGAAGAATGTAATAATTTAATTTGAAAATTTTTGAAATGTTAATTAGTGTATTCACACTGCTTTGTGCAGAAAATTTCTTTAATTTCCTTCATTTTCTACTTCCTGTCACTCTCCCATTTCATTATCAGAAAAAAAAAAAAAACAAAAACAAACCCCAAAAAACTAAACAAAACTCCATGTAAACATTTATTTGTATATTTTTTTTATTGCCTGGAATGCCTTTCCGTATATTTTTTTTTTATTGCCCGGAATGCCTTTCTCTCTGCTATCTGGGAAGTATGGCCTCACCCCATAGTTCATATATGAACATTAGGTATACATTTTATATACCTGATTGTGACGTTTGTACTACTCAAAGCTCTGTTACTTCAGATGCTCTGGAGTTCATTTGGGATTTCTGAGCACAGATATCTTCCAAATAATACATGATAGAACAATCAGAGTGAAATAATTAATTTCTGCTTTGCTGTACCATGCTGTGTATACCACATTTAACAAATGAACTGTCACCCACTGCAGTTTTCTCATATATCTACTGGGAGATTTAGCAAGGCAAGATAATTATTGCTTTTCTTCTCACCTCTAAAATAAAAGATGTCTATTTTTTATTGAAATATGAAGTCAAGGATGTAAAAAGGATGGGTTGGTTCTGTTTCAAACAAATCAAAACAACAACAACAAAAAAAACCCAAAAAAATTAAAAAAAAAAAAAAAAAAAAAAAAAAAAAAAAAAAAAAAAAAAAAAGAAGGATAAAAGGAAAAAAAAAAACAGAAATAAGGAAGAAAGAAAAAAAAAGATTTTAAAAAATTGAGAGGGAAGGGAAGG
>VWZY01000833.1:80765-91741 GCA_013399075.1 Chloroceryle aenea
AAAAAAAAAAGAAGAAAACACAAAAAAGCAGGAGCTGGTTGCCTGTAATGTTGTCTGGCTAGCAATAATTTTCCCAGTGAAATTCCTACGTGTTCACAATAGGAAATTCCTCTCTGAATTCTTCTCTGCCTTGAAACAGATGACACAAGCTTACCGTGGTGAGACTATTACTGCAAATCAGTCAGCAGCACAGTTTCTAACGCACACAAATGAAATGTGCACAATGAAAAGCCATTTTGTTAAGGATTTCTCAGAATATTATTTTGAGAATGGAAGAGCGAGCAGCAGGTAAAGTATATAACAGATAAAGTGTTCACAGCAGCATAGTAGTTTTCTCAAAAAGTGACATTGCTGATCCCTGTGCCATTGTCTGGGAACAGATCTACATTCTTAGGAAGTCCTGCATTGAGGCCAACAACCTTTTCCTTCTGTGCTTTCTGTTTTCACCATAGCACGGGGCTCGTCTCTTGACCTAGTAGGTAGCATGAAATATAACTCCTCAGTATGAGCTTTGTTTAAGGTATGGAGAACAACTGTTCTGAATGATTTATATGGAAACAGCTGGGTTCTTTAAACAACTATTTAAAGAGTGGTATATCATAGATAAAACCACTAAAATTTCAGATGTCCAAAAAAAATTTAACAGAACGCAGTGTTTTAATAGCAGACTCCTGTTCTGTGCTTATGAATGGCACATTGTTGATTATATTCAGGTAGAGCTAATTACTGGTGTCTTCGGTTCATGACTCAGTTCATCATTGTGTCTATACTTCACTAACAAAAAAAACTCACGGAGAACAATGTTTTCAATGAAACATAATAGGCTAAATCTTTGGATCCTCACTGTCTTTGTCAAGTAAATCTCAGAAATATCACTTCCCCACTATTGCCTCTGTTTGTGTGAGTGTAGGAGAGTGCTTGCCACGTAGTCCCACTTTTATCACATCCATACATTTCTGGTAAAAACCTCCCACTCCTCATATTCCTGCTCTTGCAGCTTGCAGAAGGAAAACCCAGACAGTGCTACTCAAATGCTTAGGAGTAATAGCTAGCAGTTAACTTCTTGTTTAGCTTTCAAAACTAGAAAGTTAGAAGTGTGCATTTGCTATTGCACAATTTAGAAGCAGACCTATCTGAGCTTCCTATGTTTAACTGAATCTACTCTCGATCTTGGACTGCTTAATTTTTTCTTTTCTGAATATAATTTGTAATTATTTTTCTTCTTATTTGGGTAAAAGAGGGGAGGAAAAAAAAATGCATAATAGAAAATGTTGAAAATTTCTCTCTATATTTGGTTTCATTGATTCTGTTCTCTCCATTAACAAGAGTGGGTTTTTTCTGCATCTCCAGAGTGGTTTCATGCTAAACCCCAAGTGAACCGGTGTGAGAGATCTGTTTATGTGTTTTCCCACGTGTTTCTTTTCTTGGGAGAAATGACATCCTGGATTTAGCAATAAGCATGTTCTAAAAGTCAGAAAAGGGACCCGTCAGGTATTTGTATCCTTCCTAGGAACAACTTCACCAAGAGCTCTCGTGTAAACATAGCTCCTGACAGTGTGGAATAGCAAAGATGATGAGAGACCAGCAGGCTGCTGATTAATAAGCTGTTGAGCAGTGGTGGATGCTTGTGAGTCTGCTGCATATGTTCTCTTGAAATGTAACCTAACTAGGTCTGCAGTGATCATCACAGCTCTCACACTTCATTATTTGATCTCTAAACTGTCAGCGGTGTAGCCAGTAAATTACAAATTAGAAGCATCACTTGAGAAGTGCTTGGGCACATTTTTCAGCATTACAGGGAAAAACGTAGTTGATATATCCCAAATACATACATTTTCTTTTTGCTTACGGACCTTGGAGCAAGGACAATCGCTCTATAGAGACACTGAGATCATATGGCTCATGGAAGCTGAAGCCAGTGGTCTTGATACAAGCTAAAGTGGGCTAGAACAGAAATATGACACTTGATTACAGGAAAAAAAATATCACACAAATTGATACAGCATTGAACAGACTTATGGCTTTAGGCTCAGATGATTCTGGAACAGTTTATCAGACAGAGGTAATTGTATAGTCATAAGGCTGAAAGCAGTGAAGCCTCTCATTGTCTATGCTGACTGCCTTTTGCCACATGGGAGATCTTCAGAGCAATTTAGACTAAAGGCATTATATCACCATCACTCAAGGAGATGAGAGCAGACATCTATGGCTTCTTTAAGCAGCTACTGTATTCCACATCTGCCACAGCATCTCCATAGCAGTCTAACTTGCAATTTAAATCAGAAAGTGGACAGCTACTAACTTTGCATATGCTTGCTTCTTGCACAGGTTATCTGAACAAAGGATTCAAGGAAAAGATTTGGAAGCGGTTATGTAAGGCAATTCACCTAAGAACAGTATGTACCGAAGTGGTAAGCTGTTTGTAAATACCACAGCATAAACTCTTATTAACATAGCACGTTTCTTTGGATGAGGTTAGAGTCCAAAAAAAACTATGAACTGGCTATTTTTAGTAATCAAATATCAGTGAAAGATTTCCAGGATGAACTGACAGAGAAGTGGATCGTTAGTACATTTTCCGGGAACTGGACCAAAAAAAGGACTCAATAAAGTGGTACGTCATGAAGGAGACTAGACTCAGCTCAGAAAATACCACTTGATTAGACTAATCTAATTTTATTCATAATAGAAAAGATAGAATGTGCAAGAAATAATTTTAACTGAAAGATACCTTTGAGAAATATTGTACGTAGTACAGAATCCACCTTTGCTGCTGTTTATTTGTTTGAACGATTGTCCTTGGCATTTAAAAATAATGGACCCTATTTCTAGTCTAAATCATGTTTCAACTTCCAGCAGTTTTTTTCAACGTTAGTAATTTTTACAAGATTCCTTTTCAGTAAGAAGTATATTTAATTGCAATAAGCTCATCTTTCAACCTGATCCTTGAGTATTTTGACCCTCACTATAGTCTTGTAAGTATATATATCTCTTCATTAATTCCAGAGCTCTGCTCTGCACCAGCTACGTTCTTCCTCCTTGCAGAACACCAAAGCATGGAGCAAGGTTCTTTGCCAACGTCTGTTAAAGAAACTTAATTTGTCATGAGGCAAAAGAAACTGTATTCTCAGAAACCGACAGCTGCTTCAAATTTAGAAGAAATGGTCTGTTTTTGCTAGGAGATGCTGGAATGGTTGCTATTTAACATATTCCTGTATAATGCTAAAAGGATGAATAGGAAAGTTTACCTCTTTTGGATGATGTTATTGCAGCATGAATGGGAAAGATCTTATTTTGCTGTATCCCATCCATGTGTATTTAAATCGTATGTACTTCTTGAGTTCCTGCATGCATTTCCCCACCAGTAAACTGAACTTTAATGGAGAAAACTGTTCTGCTTTCTATTGAGTTGTCACTCTCACACTCTCATGTATGCACAATGGACAGCAGTACATTTCTGTATTTAGGTTCTTTGCCTTCTCCTGTTGTCATATTAATATTTATTACTGTTAGGTACTGCTGTGCTAAATATTTTTACTCCAAAATCACAGTTTCTGTGAGGTGTTACATATTTGTATCTCAGCTTTAAAATTCTATGTATTCAGTAAACATAGAAGAGATTATCATTATTTGTTTTAAGAGAGCAAACAGTTTTTACAGCACTGTTAAGTTCTTTATTAGTTCTCAAAGACATTGTGAAAGATGCAAAAGGGCCAGTAAAATTAATAACATTAATAAGAATCCCTGCCGCATCTTTGGAAAGTTCATGAAACTTTTTGTATGTGCTTTACCAACACATTTGAGTTGAGGAAAAATAAAAGTGGGGGATAAAGACATGACCTCCATGAGTTTGCAGACAGCAAAATCAGGGAGTTCTCTCTGACTGAAGCGAGTGGAGATCCGACCTAATTTGAAAGCCTGCCTCAGAAATTATTGAGACAAAAGCAATAAACTGATTCTGACTTATAGCATTCTGCTACCAAAACCGAACCAAAACAAAACGAGAAAGATCATTGCATATAAACATTAATTCCTCAACACAACCACTCCTGTTTGTTTTAGCAAAAACCTAAAAATAATTTCACTTGTTACATGCAAACATACAAACAAAAGGAGAAAAAAAATCCTCTTTAGTACTTATCGTTTCAAAGTATCTCAAAGATTACATTGGATTTATGTTTTTGTTTCTCACTCTTAAAACTGCAGTAGCTCCTAAGGACTTCACTTCTCCAATTGAAATTTCTGTTTTTTGATGTGTCCAAGAGCTCAGAGGCATGATACTGACTCTGTGAAGGATTAAGAAAAAAGTTAAATGTTGCCCTTTGTCCACAATATGCTTCAAAATTATACCAGTGAGAATTATTCTTATGTGTGAATATATGACTGCATATTTATCACTGACAGATCAGGATTCATAACCTCAGACATCCCATACTAGAACTAAGGTCACTGTCTGGAGGACATTATTTTAATGACCACATGTTGTCATAACTGAATTTGGAACAGTGTGTACTTTATTGTGTTCAAATAGATTAGCACTGGTGTTTTTTAAGTAATTTCAGGAGTACTGAAGAACAAAAGCAGAGAAAAAATTAGATTTTGAGAGTCATGTCTCTTGTTCCTCCTATTACACCCATCATGGCAAAATGCTGAGGGATGGTAGGCTGGAGACACTGGATCAGTGTTTGAGGGTCAAAACTGCAGCGAGCTTGACAGGAGCTTCTGACAGATGCTGTCAGGGCTGACAATGTGAGGTGGATTTGCAGCTTCAGCTGTAACAGTCAGTGGGGACCTGCACTGAGCTGGCAGAAGCTCATCACTGCTAGCTCATCACTGCCAGGGGAAGCAAGATTTTGTCTAATCACTTCAGTGTGATGGACAGCCGTGATACTGTGGGGGTCCTTCCCTCAGCATGAACTGAGAAGAGCTAATGTGGTGATACATTAAACTTGTCTGACCTGCAAATAGAGAATAAAGCTGAGGAGGGAAAATTTGTGATGAAGAGAAATGCAGTCTGCTCTGTTGTGTTGAAAATGTTTGAATATTCATTAAGCATGGCTAGTATTTTATGTTACTAATTGAGATCTTTGGGATTTTTAGCTTGTTTTTTTTTTTTTTTTCTTCTGTAAAGTCTCAATGCTTAACTTAGTATAGATAAAAGACCAGGCTGGGTTTTTAGAAAGCCTTTTGTTTCTGTAATACATGGTATGTTCCATCTAAGTCAGTCACTGACTGGAAATGCTTGAGCTTCCAACTGATTCTGAACTGTTTTCAGGTGTCAAAGAAGGGGATCATAAAATGTGACCTTATTTTTATGTAGCACAGTATATGCACTCTGTAAAGCTAGAAAAACCCATAAATTCTTACTGAAATAACAACCCGGAGCTGTGAATTCCATAACACAGAGATAGTTTAAAAGTTAACTTTTTAATTATCTAGTTTAAGAGATAACAAATTGTCCCCAGAAAGAGCATTTATTCCTAATGCAATAGCAGTAAGGTTGCTTTTTCAATCCTAAAATAATTGCATCTCAAAAGCGACTGTTGAAATCAGTTACTGAAAGTGATACGCCTTGTAACTTTTCTTACGTTTGCCTTGCTCTCAGACTATTTTTTTTGGTGGAGGAAGTAAGATGCTTTTCTAGTGCAAGGAATGCAAGAGTAGTATCAAGAATGGCTGTGCCCCTCTTGCCATTGTGATCCTGAGGGACTCATCAAGCAGTGAAGCCACAGCCTTGTACACGTACTAGTATATACATACTTATGAATGAAACAACAAGAAACTGGATGTTAGCAGCCACCATTTTTAAGCTGCCAGAAGAGGTATTTTGTGACATTCTTCTTGTGGTTACGGGAGAAGTTAATTTCTCTTTGGCTGTTCTTTTGATATCTCAGATTTCTGCTGCATTATAATCTGTCAGCACTTTAGGATTGTCTTGCCATCTGGTTTTACATCCTAAGAATCTGGATGAGTAATCCTTCACCAAAAGTTTGTATCTTACAAAACATTGCCTAAAGTAATCCTTGACTCCAGTCAATCCCTCCAAAATCAGTACATGTGCACTCAAAAAGAGAGATGTAGAGGACAGTAACAGAATGGCTAAGACCAGTGTGAATGGGGAATTGGTAGGGATGTCAGGGTATTGTAGCAACAAAGGGGCAAACAGCAGGAAAGAGGCTCTCAGAATGACTCATCAATCCGCCAGGGTTGTTTTGCCTTCAGGACCCCAGTGCCTCTACCGCAGTTTCAGAAGGCACCCAGATTTGGAGACAAGGACACTGATGACTCCCGATGACTACAGAGGCGGAGCAGGATGGAAACACTCCTTAGTCTCAGCTCCAGAAGCTCTCAGAAACGCATATCCAACATCTGAACATCACCTCCAGCCTACAAAGAACTGCAAAGATGTGTCAAGGTCTTGACAGCGGCCATCCCTTGTCTTCCCTGTCATCACAACAGATCCTGGACATAACATCTGTGGAGAGGAGAACTGGGGTGCCTGACTGCTGGCTGGACCATGTGAGCATCCCTTCCCTGATGGCTGGACAGACTTCTTGGGCATCAAAGATATCCAGGCGCTGGTGAGTATGCGCCTCTCAGAGCCCGAGTGAAACCTGTTTTGTTTCAGATTTTAATTTTAAGATAACCTTTCTCTCCTGTAGCATCCTAGTTGAGCATTTGCTGTATCGCAGCAGTTTTTCCTACAAAGACCAAAAAAATCAGGAATGTGCTTTAATTGTGTCTGTTTTAAACGTGAGGAATCAGATCCCCAAAGATCTGATTAGAAGCTTTTCCTTGGGGCCATTCATTCAAGACTTTCCTTCAAGAACTTTCCTAGCAATTTATCAAGTACTGCGAAATTATGTAGTTCCAAACACTTATGGGGGTGCATACACATACACATCTATTAAAATGCACATATTCATTTAATTCTCACCACCTTTTGGCTTATTAGCGAAATCCAATTCCTCATATGCTGAAACAATGACCTTTATATTATAAATTCAAGGATTCGTAAAACAGATGGTGAAGACAGGAAAAAAAAAAAAAAAAGACAACAAATAAATCCCCAGCTTGTCCGTCTGCAAGGACCAAAGTATGCATACTAAAATAATCTTGGAAAAGTGTCTGTGTTAGATAAAGCATATGGGCTTAGTTATGTTCTACGGTACCCTTGAGTTGAAACTTAACAGTATCCCCTCTTCTGCCATTGATGGAAATATATGTAAAAAGCTATTTGACGGTGGTGATGAGATACTTCATGTTAGTGAGTATCAAGATGCACAGGATTTGTGCTATTTGTAGGATTCATGGTTCCTACTGGTTTTGAATACAGATTGTGTGATAAAGGGACAAGAGGTACTAACACAACTCTAACTATGGTGCTTGATAGATGTAAACATGAGACACTCCGTAGGGTTTAAAGAGCTGAAAAGACATGAAGAAAGTTTTAGATGACAGAAAGCTTTTCCCAACCCCATCGGTTGCTCGTGTTAAAAGTTATTGCCTTCTTATTAAAATTTGCAAGAAATTAAAAGGGGAAAAAAAAAAGGCTTAAACTGGCATTAATCCATGTGATTGTATTTCCAGGTCACGTAGGAGGCTTCCGAAGGGGCCTCAGAAAGTATTCCTACCTTCTTGTATCCTTGATCCTGAGTACAAGGATTTGATTTGTGGCTTCTCAATTCTTTCTTATCAAAGATGAGGCCTATATAGGGAGTTCTTGGGTTTGGGGTTTTCCCCCTCCCTGTGGTGTATTCTCACAAGGAAAATTGTACATTTCTGTACCATTTTAAGTATTTGAGACATGTTAATATGTGATTATAGCATGAGAATGGAATCTAAGCCACTAAAAGCCAAAAATATTAAAATAATACTGATTTTCTTATTGATTAAGCAATAATATATAAAACTCCATAAATTAGATATAGATCCTGCTCTTTTACAACTGAGACGTAGAGCCCGGCACTTTGTAAATGATCCCACACAGATAAATGCGGTAAGAATTAAGATCCTAGGCAAAAGAATTGAAACCTGGACTGAAGTAAAGTTGGTGACGGAACCAGTGTTGCAGAAAAAATTTCTTAATTTTTTTCACCTTTGGTTTCTCCCACCTGGCCTTGCCTACTTCAGAAGTACTTTTTGTCCCTTTTGCTCTCCTGACGGTCTTTTTGCTGATACTTGGCCTTACCATGTTGTTTCTTGCTTTTTAAATCCTGTCTTGAGCATCACAGAATAAGAGGTGGAGAATTGAACTCGGAACTCTTTGCCAGGAAAGACAGTACTTGTGGGCAGTGAGACAACTTAGCAACTCACAGTGTAACTTTGACTTTCTCCTGAGTAGTTTTCATTTCTGAACTTACTGTGGGGTTCTGTCCAGCGTGATAGCAGAATTTATCTGGCCTGCTGCATTATGTTAGCACACCGCTGACAGTGTCTTCCTTGCACAGATACAACATAAGCGATGTCTTTAATTAGTTCTCTGCCATGCCATCCAACATTAAAAATAGTCATACTGAAATGCATTTGTCACCTTGATGTTTTTCTGTGGAAGCAACAGTCAATAACCCTGCAAGTATCAGTTACATCCCAAAGATTACTTCTTATGTTCCTAAAAAAAAATGTGTGTATCAATTGTTCTTCGGGACGATAGAGGGAAAACCACTTGGTATTTGTTCAAGGGTGAAACTAAGAAGTAACTTATTTGAACTAGGACCTACTGGACTCTTGATTGATTGGATCAAAGAAAGGTCAGACCTTCTTTGTCAAGTTCAAGGCTTCTCTTTTGACTGCTGTAGAAGTATTTCCAATGATAGCGCAAATCTTTTTCTGTCTTGATAGAGAGTAGTAAGCTTCCTGTCATGCCCCTTGTTGGTACTTTGTGTATGTGGTAGTAAATTTATAAGTGTATAGATATCTGTCCTTGCCATATATCTGTCTTTGGCATTTAGTTTACACACCTTAATTGATTTATACTGTAGTGATAATTCTTGGTTTACTTCAAATGCTGCAAACCCTAAACCGTTCAAGCAAGAATTTGCATTTGATCTGTCAGAGGAAAGCACTGGCATCAGTCATCCCCGCTCATTGTTTCAAGGTTTGGCAAGTTTTCTATCTTAAGAACTTAAATATAGTGAATGTTGTTCAAGGCTGCCAGACGTAGTACCGATAGATAAGATGGAGCATGGAATAGCAGATGATATGCACAGCAACTTGCAGGAAGTGAATTGTTCAGTTTTATTCTGTTGCTGCTGAAGTATAAAGTAATGTACAAAATATTCTATATGTTTCACAGATGTGAAATTCAAAGTGCTTTAAGTGTAGCGAAAGTACTTTGAAAATAGCTGACTATTGATTTTGGAAAAATGCCTCAATCCTGTGTACTCATCTCCTGACTTCATTTCAGGAAAGAAGCATCTTCTGTTGAGTTCTGGTATTTGCTGCTGCTGGTAGAATCATGGTCTCTCTAGACCCAGGTACTGAGGATGCACCTTTTTCTCTCCTCACGGTCTTTTTGCTGATACTTGGCCTTACCATGTTGTTGTGTTTGGATGCTAAGGCGTTGGATCTGCGAGATACTGTGCACTTAGCCTGGAAATGCTTTCTGATGGCAGCTGGGTGTTGGCAAAGGATGGAGCCTGGGGCCGCAGGCTGCTGGTGCATCCCACGAAGTGTGCCACAGCATGAGGAGGGAGTACAGGACTCCAGGCCTGGGGATGCGGTGGAGAGTGGGTGGTAATTAATGGGCAAGTACATAGAGGGAAAATCACGCACGGTAGAAATGTGTCATCAGAAATACAGCAAAAATTAAACCACCCTCTGTTGAGTTAAAAGGCAAAGTAAATTGGCAGAATATAAACACCTTTGCACTCCAGGTTGTCCTCAAATATCAGAGGTGTTGGGGGCGGCTAGGCTTAGCTTCTGAGTGATGTCTAATGGGTCTATTAGTCCCATTATGTTCAGTATATTTGAACCTTCACGACTCTGGATTCACTAATAACACCGCGCTCCCTGTTTAGTTGCATTCCACAGTTTCAGGCAGCCAGTAGCTGGTGGTGCCCAATGAGAGACACTTGCAACCAGCGACGTGAATAGCACAGTTTATTGAAAGCAACGGAAGTACAGGTTCTCACAGATTGCTGGTGATAAATATACTGTCTGCAAAAGCATGTGCAAATACACAAAACATGTTAAGTTAAAAGAAGCAGCTCTAGAGGGATTTGTAAGTTTTCTCAGGGAATTATTCAGTCTGGATTTTACCCAAAGGTGACCCCATGGAGGGGAAGAGATGCTCAGCCCATCGGCTGGTCCCAGAAGTCAGAGGTAATCTGCAATGGTATCTTTCCTGTCTTGTTTGTAATGGTATCTTCCCTAACATTCCCCCTTTCTTAAGCCATTTTTGGATTTTGTTTTATCTTTACGATGGAGCTTGAGCGACTCTAGTCATAAATACCTTTATTAAGATTGGTGTAAAATTCTCATGCTTCACTTTTAAAGGTATAGCTGAAGAAAATTCAGGGCATAAGCTCAGTGAGGGGTGGTTGCACTTTGGAGGTGGGTAGCCTTTGGGATGGAGGTGTGTTTTGGTATTATTATAATGACATTATAATGAAAAAGGACGCCGCTTTGTCAAAAAATGACAGACTGTTGGCCAAGGGTTGCAAACAGGTAGATTATCGGTTCTGTGGTACCATCGAGTTCTCATCTCTGCAGTGATTTCACAGGGTCTGGCTGATGAGTATCCCCTCCACTGTTTCTGAGTGAAGAACATCCCCCAAGCTGTTTCGCAGGTGCTGTTGTCTAGGGAACCTCTGAGGAATGGATTCCTTGTGTACCAGTTGCACTCCACCCCGGAAGCTTCTTCTATATTATAGCTTTCTGTAATGTGTAAACAATGTTTTCATTTCTAAGTCACGTCCAGTCATTCCACACCCCCTCAACCCCTCCCCAAAATAAAAATAATAATATAAATAAAT